>CAUYLG010013832.1:0-87215 GCA_963573385.1 Cacajao melanocephalus
GCACTGAGAAGCGCTGCGCCGCGCCGGGGCGCCGGCAAAACAGCTGTGCCGGCCAAAAGAGCCGCGCTGGCGACAGGTGTGGCTCCTCCGCTGGGAATCTCCCAGTGTGTGGGCCACAGAAATTCGTCTGAAATTGCGGCGCCCACTCGCTCTCTGTGCTTTCACTGGGAGCTACAATCCTGGGCTGTTGTTAATCAGCCATTTTGGATCTCTCCGCCTGTTATAGTATTCTTAATTCAAAGAGCCAGACACCAATTCAGGATAGTGTAAGCAAATTCACGTGTATGACCTGGGCTAATCCTAAAGCAATTCAGTAGGTGACAAGAAGCAGAAATTGAAATCATCTGTGGCCTATCTCAGACCCATAAAAGCTGAATGCTGCACATTTGAGGAATATCAAGGAAAGCTGTTTTTGAATATTTGTAATAGTGTTGCTTCATTATTGAGATTCGATCATCAATTTTGTTTCCTCCTTCTGGTCTTTCTTCCATCTTTGAAATCTTTTTCCCTTGCTGGTATTCTATACAGGTTATCCATTTCATAACATTATCTAAATCATTGATTCTGTCATTTGACACTTTGATTTACTCATAGCCCATGACTAAGTTATGTTCTTGATCTATCCATCCATTATTTGGTAACTGCATTTTTGTTAATTTTCTAATACGATATTCCAAAAAGTGAGATTCAAGCCAAGTTAGGAATAGAGGTTTTCTCACTAAACCTTCCACTGACTCTTGGAAAGTTTATTGAATGGTATTCTCAATCAGATGTGTACCACTGGTCCGGTAGTCTCTCGTTGGGCTTTAGGATTGGAGAATTTACAAGCACATTTGGCGTCTAAGGTTACACATCACCGGTCAATACAGACACATATTCATTGCAAGAGAATGAAGTACAGCAGGCTCACTGGTTACCCTGTTTTTCTTTAGTGAAAGTAGAAGCTTAAAACTCTTGATCTCAGAGATCGAAACCATCCTGGCCAATATGGTGAAACCCAGTCTCTACTAAAAATACAAAAAAATTAGCTGGGCATGATGGCGCACACCTGTAGTCCCAGCTACTGAGGAGGCTGAGGCAGGAGAATTGCTTGAACCCGGGAGGCGCAGGTTGCAGTGAGCCGAGGTCGCGCCACTGCACTTCAGCCTGGCGCCTGGTGATGGAGTGAGATTCTGTCTCAAAAAAAAAAAAAAAAAAAAAACAACAACAAAATCTCTTGATCTCTCACTGAACCAAACAAAAGGTTTCTGCATTGGCTTTCTTTTCAAAGTTGTACAATTTTGAAAATTAATTTGCCAAGAGTTAAGCCATTTGCAAAGACTTATCAAAGAAGAAGTTTGGTCCACTCTGCTGATATCAGTGGGAAGGAGTTAAAGAGAAGTTGCTGTGTTACAAGTTAGAGAATGAGCGGCTCTGAACTGTGGGGAAAAGAAGCATTGAAAACAGTGATTCTGATGATTCTGTGCAATAACAGCAACAAAAATAAAAATGTATGCAGAGCTAATATTGAAAACGTATCTGGCTCCTGATTCACCTTTGTAAGATCTCAATTATTATTAAGTAGAGAAAGAAATAATAGCTACAATGTAGGAGATTTCATTAGTTAGGATACCGCTAGAAAAAAATTCCACACTTCATATTTAATAAAAACATTAAACACATTATGTAAACTAATTTTGTTATTTAATGGAATTTAGCCAGATGGAATGTTTGTTTAAAAAAAAGGTAATTAGAGTCTTGCAGCCTAGAGGGAGAGATAAACAATCAAAAGGCCCCATCCAGGTTGGTGGCATAAGACTCCTGTGAGTGCAGAGGAAATGTGCATCATAAAATACAGGCTTCAGTCTAAGTACTGCATTCTGGATGGTAACACCTCGAGCCTCCTACCCCTGTGATTTTCAGAACCTGGGCAGCCAAATATTTACCTGCTTAGCAGGATACAAGGCAATTCTCTGAGGACATGGACTTGCTTAAAATAAAATAAATACCGATAATGACATTTGTGGGGCAGGTAAGTCTAGTTCTATTCCCTAGGCATGGAAGAATAAGAAAGGTGGTAAGAAGAAGAATTCAAGCTTGAAAATGAAAAACAATATAAATATTAAAGATAAATTAGAAGATTAAATGTAAGTGAAGAAAATAATGCTGCTGGTATTAACAACAAAGCCCTGATACTACATAGAGATGAAGAAGCAAGTAGCAAATCAGAAGCTAGCTTACTAGTAATTCAGGTTCATTTTATTTGAAAATATTTTATTTGTATACAAAATAGTCTAGGGCTACCTGAGAATCATGTTTGAAGTCTTAAAATAGTAGAAAATATTAGTAAATACCTACCTATGCAGAGATTAAGAGATTAACATTTCTATAACTGAAATAATTTAAAAAGTCCAAAGTGAGCATTCTGTACCGAATTTCATTTTTTGTTTTTACTTTAATTTAATTTTAAGTTCTGGGATACATGTGCAGGACATGCAGGTTTGTTACACAGGTAAATTTGTGCCATGGTAGTTTGCTGCACCAGCAACTCATCACCTGAGTATTAAGCCTCTCATGTATTAGCTATTTATCCTGATGCTCTCCTCCTCCCACACCCCCTGACGGGTCCAATGTGTATTGTTCCCCTCCCTGTGTCCATCTGTTCTCATTGTTCAGCTCTCATTTATAAATGAGGACATGTGGTGTTTGATTTTTCTGTTTCTGCGTTAGATTACTGAGGATAAGAGCTTCTAGTTCCATCAATGTCCCTGCAAAGGACATGACCTTGCTCCTTTTTATGGCTGCATAGTGTTCCATGTCATATATATATACCACATTGATGGGCATTTGGGTTGATTCCATGCCTTAACTATTGTGAAAGTGCTGCAATGAAACATAGGCATATGTGAATCTTTATAATAGAATGATTTACATTTCTTTGGGTATATACCCAGTAACAGACTTGCTGGGTCAAATGGTATTTCTGGTTCTAGGTCTTTGAGGAATCACTACACTATCTTCCACAATGGTTGAACTAATTTATATTCCTACCAATAGTATAAAAGAGTCCTGTTTCTATGCAGCCTTGCCAACATCTGTTGTTTCTTGACTTTTTAATAATTGCCATTCTTACCGGCATGAGATGGTATCTCATTGTGGTTTTGAATTGTATTTCTCTAATTATCAGTGATGTTGAGATTTTTTATATGTTTGTGGGCCACATAAATGCCCTTTTTTGAGAAGTGTCTGTTCATGTCATTTGCTCATTTTTTATTGTATTGTTTACTTTTTTCTTGTAAATTTGTTTATATTCCTATAAATTCTGAATATTAGACCTTTATCAGATGGTAGATGATCAAATGATTGTAGATGTGCAATCTTATTTCTGAAATTTCTATTCTGTTCCATTGGTCTATGTGTCGGTTTTTGTATCAGCACCATGCTGTTTTGGTTACTGTAGTCTTGTAGTACAGTTTGAAGGTAGCGTGATGCTTCTACCTTTGTTCCTTTTGCTTAGGATTGTCTTGGCTATATGGGCTCTTTTTTGGTTCCTCTGTACTGTATTTCTAAGATGCCGCTAAATCTGTATTAATACACCTGTACTGTTGGTCTCTCCAAATTTTCTATTCATTTAGCCATAATAAAGAAATAAAAAAATTTAATAGATATTGAGTCCGTTACATTTAATCTTGAAACCTCGCCTCAGCTTCCATCTATAAAGTGTAAACTACATTTTATGTGTGTCAAGAACAACAACAAGTTTAAGAGGGTAGAGAGAAAGAATTTAAATTGCAAATGCATAGAACATGAAGGTAATAATATATATCAATCTCTTATTATGTGTCAATACATATAATCAAATATACATTAAAAACAATACAAACTAGGGTTTAAGACACCGTTTGGTCTGGTGTCTGTTTTCAGACTTGACTCTATTTCTAGCTTGAGTGAGATATTTGTCCTTCTAGCACACTTTGTCTTTAAACGGTGATAATAATGGAGAATGATTACACTGTATTTTTATGAGGATTAAATAAATAATGTTTGAAATGCTCTTAGAATGGTATTTATGACTTGGAACTATGTGTTTTTTCAAGAAATACATATTTGAAAATTACATGTTATGTGCAAATTAAAACATAAAATATGCTTTAAAATTGAGAGAATGTTTCAGCTTTCTGCACATGGCTAGCCAGTTTTCCCAACATCATTTATTAAACAGGGAATCCTTTCCCCATTACTTATCTTTGTCAGGTTTGTCAAACATCAGATTGTTGTAGATGTTTGGCATTACTTTTGAGGCCTCTGTTCTGTTCCATTTGTCTATATCTCTGTTTTGGTATTAGTACCACGATGCTTTGATTACTGTGGACTTGTAGTATAGTTTGAAGTCAGGTAGCATTATGGCTCCAGCTTTGTTCTTTTTGCTTAGAATTGTCTTGGCTATGCAGGCTTTTTGCACATGTATATTCATTGTGGCACTGTTTACAACAGCAAAGACCCAGAATCAACCCAAATGCCCATCAATGATAGACTGGATAAAGAAAATGTGGCACATATACACCATGGAATACTATGCAGCCACAGAAAAGATGATTTTATGTCCTTTGCAGGGACATGGATGAAGCTGGAAACCATTATTCTCAGCATACTGACAGAAGAACAGAAAACCAAAGAAGGCATGTCCTCACTCATAGGTGAGTGTTGAACAATGAGAACACATGGACACAGAGAGGTGAACATCACACACTGGTGTCTGTTGTGGGGTGGGAAGCTAGGGAAGGGATAGCACGGGGTGGAGAATGATAACACTGGGAGAAATGCCCGATGTAGGTGATGGGGGGATGGAGGCAGCAAACCACCATGGCTTGTGTGTACCTATGCAACAATCCTGCAAGATCTGCACATGTATCCCAGAACTTAAAGTATAATACAAAAATAAATAAACAAAATTGGCGGAATGATTTTCATATACAAAACCAAGAATCATATGTGCATATAAATTTTCTTCTATTTATAAAATATGGCATTCCTTTATCAATAATAAACAGATAATAGAGTTTAAATAGCCCCTATAGTTTGCTAGTTTTTATGTTTGTAACTATTTGAAATTATTCTATTTGTTAATATTTATTATTAGTTATAGGGTATATACATGTACTTTGCAATGTGTGATAAATCTATAACTTATAGGACTTAGAAGTCAAATTTTGTGCCTTATAATTTTGAATACTATATAATACAATAAATATACAATAAAACTTTCCTTCTTTAGCTGTCATTTGTGTCATTATTAACTGAAACTAAAACTTAATGTGAATCATTACTTTTCCTAAAATTGTATATTAGCTAAAAGTCATTATAATATTCCAATTATTTTCCCTTTTTATCTTTGTTAGATTTAAATAATTTTCAAATTTTGTATTTTGGTGTAATTAGAGTCTCCACATACATTTTAATCATTCTAGTCATGCATAAAAATATAAAAACGATGTAGACTTGTATGATCTGTGAATTCTCATATTCCAAAATTTTATCTTACATGTTTCTCATTATGATAAACAATAATTTAGAATCAAAATGTCTTTATTATGTATCCATAAATGAAAAGCACATATGAGACAAGATACAAAAAAATAAATTTTAGTAAAATTGTACCTATCTGAATACTTTTATGTATCTGAATACTTTCAGATATTCATCAAAGGACATTATTTTGTGCATAGTAATAATTAAACACTTATATTAGTATAAAACTTCCAGGAATTTTTTTTAATCAGGAAAAGCTATTTCACATTGTTTTTACCTTCTTTCATAGGGAGCTCATTTTGAAATCTTAAGTATAATAATATTCACCCTGTTAAAATTATACATTTAACTCATAAAATTGATTGAAAACATACTCTACCAAATATTTGAGGTCTATACACTCACTTCAGTCAGATAGTAGGAAAGAATATTTATATTTTAAATAAATAAACTTCAGAAAATACTCATATAGTTTTTAGTTTCTAAAAGAATTTCACCATAGATTTCTTATCCTCCTCTTTGTCATCATCAGTTATCTGAGGTCACTGGCACATACAGGCCTGAATATACAACTCAAAATTCACTATGTCACTTAATATTAGAGTCACAATAGATTAAAATCATCACCAAAAATCACATTAAGTCTTCCAGTCATATTATCTGTGACTCTGCCACACTTTGGAATGTTAGGCAGCATCCCTTCTTTATTTGGGTCCAGACTTATAGTACTATTTCTCTACTTTGCCTTAAATTAACAGAAAATTAGCTTTCTTATCTTTGGAACTCCCAAAACACTTGATTCAAATCTCTATTATGTGGTATTATATAAAGTCATGCTACTTATAATGATATTTAAGTCAACAATTCATGACATATATGATAGGGGTCTTATTGTAATGAAGCTGAAAAACGTAGTCATTGTAATACTGTAAGGCAAGACATTACTTTCATGTTTCTGGTGATGCTGGTGTAAGCAATCCTACAGCATTGCAAGCTGTAAAAAATGTATCACACAGACCATTATATATGATATATAATAAGGGATAATAATAGTAAATGACTATATTACTGGTACATGTTTTTATTGTAATATACTAAAAACTACTGTGATTTTAAAGTGTATTTCTTCTATTTTGAGAAAAAAAAATTAACTGGAAAATAGCTTCAGGTAGGCTCTTTAGGAGGTACTCCAGAAGAAGGCACTGTCTTCACAGAAGATGACAGCTCCATGCATGTTATTACCCTGAAGACCTTACAGTAGGACAAGATGTGGAGGTGTAAAATAGTGCTATTGATGATCTTGACCCTGTGCAGACCCAGGCTAACGTGTGTGTTCATGTCTTAGTTTTTAACAAAAAAGTATAAAAAGTAAAAAGAACAAAAGTTAAATTTAAAAAACTTGTAGAATAGGATATAGAAAAATAAAAAAAATTGTACAGCTGTTCAATTGTTTGTGTTTGAAGCTAAGTGTTATTTTGAAAGTGTTAAACAATGATTAAAAAATGTAAAAGTGTATAAGGTAAAAATGTTACAGTAAGCTAAGGTTAATTTATTAAGAAAAATAAATAAATTTAGTGTAGCCAAGGTTTACAGTGTTTATAAAATCAATAATAGTACAGTGTCCTAAGTCTTTACATTAACTTGCAATTTACTTACTCACTCAGACAACTTCCAGTCCTGAAAGCTTCATTTGTGGTAAATGCTCTATGCAGGTGTACAAATTTTCATCTTTTATACTGTATTTTTACTGCACTTTTCCATGTTTAGATACACTAATACATTGCATTATAATTGCTTACAGTATTCAGTACAGTAACATGCTATACAGTTGGTATGCTAGGAGCAATAGATTATACCACATAGCCTAAATGTGTGGTAGGTTTTGCCATGTTTGCAGAAGGACAAAATCACCTAACCACACATTTCTTAGAATATATTACTGTCATTAAGTGACCCATGACTGTATTTCTGCCAACCTTCACTAGATTGTAAGCTCTCAGCTGGGGATAGACACATGAATTATGTATCTTCATAGTTATAGCAGTTATCACAGCTCCTGTTACATAACAAGCACTTGATAATTTTAGTTAAATAAATAAACTAACCAAGACAATTTAAATCAGTAACACCTTTTACATTGACATATGTAATTGGCTATGAGACTATTTTAATGTACATAGGGAAAATCTAAGTAGTTGAGTGATGGAGTCTAAATTAATTTATTTAGAAAGCTATATTATCTATATTACAATATGAATCCAAATTTTACATGGTGCAAAAAGCATAAAGGAACTTTCTGTAGAAGCTGGCTTAAGGATGAGGATGATTCTTTTCAAGACAGAAGCCAAAATATAGTCTGTACTAAAATAAACCCTCTAAAAATAAACAAACAAGTATAATGTCCCAACCACATACAATCCCTCTTAAAATATTTACTTAAATTCTTATCAATGATTAAAAATCAACAACAAAAGGGAGATCACTATAGTATACCTTTTGCCAATAGCGTTAACCACTGTAATTACATAAAAGTGTGGACTATCAAAGATAACACTTTTAATTTCCTGCATAAAGTGTCTATATATGGCTAGTTACATAAATTAGCTTTTGCCTTTAGGCTAAAATGATAACACACTGTTGTGAGATGAAGTACAATATTATTGAGATACCAGATTCATGCTTCAGGAAAATTTCTGTTACGTCATTTATAAATCTTAAATACAAACATAACTTCACTTAATTCATCAACCTTCTTATAGGTCACCATGGCCAAAGGAGAAAGTAAGCTGTACTGTTAGGAAAGAATACTGAATCCACCATTTACTAGGTGTGTAACTTTAGGCAATATATTAAATCTCTTTGTCTCATCTTAGTTCTCTTTAAAATGAAAATGTCATTATGAAGAGTAAATGAAATAGTATAAAACTAGCACATGTGTGTTTATGGAGCATTGCCCAACTAAAGTAAGTTTTAATAAACAAAATTCAAATTTAAAACAATTTTGTGTTAAAATCATATCTTACTACAACCTCCACTATTTGCATCACTGTTCATTTTCAGAGAATATACTTACATGGGTTTACACTTGCCTGTTGAGGAATCAGTAATGATTTGGGCAATGTCAATATTGAGGGAGTCCCAAATTGTTATTGTTCACTTTACCATCATCATGTACACCCCCCAAAGCTCCCCAAATAGCTTTATAATCTGTATTTATCTTTAAATATTCAGCCATCATTAATGCTGTCATATCACCTTTGGAATCCTCTACCCTACTGATGTTAGACATAGCTCCTCTAAGATGGCACCAAGCATGCAATGTAACAGTTGGGACTAGAGAATTTCTAATTCCTAAAAGAGTTGCTTTGTCATCTGCTCTTCTGGTATCTGTAAGAGTTTTGAAAATTTGAAACCACAATCTTTATATCAAACCTCAAATGTCTTTCTCAGATACTTCCTTGATTTTGAGCCTTATGTGGGTTTACAGGGAACAAATAAAGTTCACCTTCTATCGTCAAAGAAAACAAGTATTGTTCTGTAAATTGATAGCATGAGCATCATTGAAAACATGTAACAGACTATGCAGAATGGCATCAATTTTTATATTAAGAAAGCAAAGTACAAATTTTAATTATTTATTCATTGGTGCACATCTCATAGACTCATCTATTATCTATTTGTCAAAACTTCCAACCATTTCTCAGTTATCTGTTTTTTGGCAATAGATCACAAACTTTCTTCCCATCCCCTGCCTTCCCAAATTGGATGATTCTATATTAATGTCCCATCCAACACCATGACTTTGATTTCCAAAGCTTTTGTCCTCTCCACTGTTAAAGAACTTTTCCAATTCATGTCTAACACTAGCCATCAGGTTTATACTCTGAGATATAAATATTTAATCTCCAAAATGACTAAGTCAAGCATCCCTTCTCTTATCACAATCTTCTCTATGAAAATTTGTCTATTGACTCTAGGAAAAGGAAGCTAATTTCATTCCAATTTCCTTTCAATACCCTAGTAATCTGATAAATAATATGTAAACTATGTTTTGCTACTTTTGGGGTTTTAATGTTTAATTTATTTTAAAACCAAGCCAGACAATATACATGCAAACCTTATACTTAAGTAAATAATGGATTTAACAAAATATTCCTAATTATAATCACAAGTTTTTCATCAAAAATAAAAAGCAAAATATGCATATACAACCAAAGTTTTGAAAATGGCCAGATGCCAGTAATTAATCAGTCTTTATAGTTTTGTCTCTTTGAATTTAAAATGTTTTGTGCTGTAAATCATGATACTAACTTTGTGAATTATCTGTGAAAAATCTTTAAATAAAAATATATAATCATATGGCAAAAACTAATCTAATATTATCATTTGAATATATAATATTTTCCCTCTGTTACATTTTCATGTATAATAAATATGCATTCTTTTACGCTATAGTGTATCTCATTCATGAGAGTTTGTTTGATAAATGTGATTCAATCCACATTAAAAAGAATTTAATGCTTCCTTTATTATGATTGAATGCTTTAATATATGTCTCTCATAATCCTGCAATCACTTACCAAAACTATCCTCTATATATACAATCTTTGGATGAAAATAGTTCAAGTAATAACTCATGTGGCCCAATGTTTAAATATGATTGATGCAATCAACAGGAACTACCTTCCATTATAGAGTTATAGGATTCTATGCCAATAATTTTATTTGAAATAATTTGTATTTTAAGTTTACTTGTTTTATTTTTATGTAAAATTTTGTTCTGTTTGGAACTTGGAAATTGTCTTGATCTTCTTAAAAAAAAAGTGATTGATGTTCACCTTTCACAGTAAGAAACTGGAAACTTTTATTTGTTCTCTACACCTTACTCTTTCTCATCCATTAGAGGTATTCTAAGTTCTTAATTTCTTCCTCCTAACTTTGTATCTATCCTTCCTTCCTCATCTATCCCCACTGCCGCTGTCTAAATAAACATCCTCATCTCACCTCATGTATTTTAAAGCTTGTAAATTGGCCTGATTGTTTTTGATCTATTGACATACAGCTCCTACAGTTATATTTCTGTAATTCAAATCTGATCACATGTACCTACATCTTACATACATTGGGTGATTATACCTCATTCATCAGGAACTATTTTAAATTCATTATTCTGGCATAAAATAGTCATAACACCAGGCTTCAGCCAAATTTTGACTCTCACACTTCTCTATCTTTACTAATTTCTTGCTCCAATAAAATTAATACCTCAAAAGTCCTTTGGTACATTAGAATATCTCACAACTTGGAAAAATATTTAAATGTGATTTCTGTACCGATATTCTGTTTTCTCTAGTAAACTTCATCTTTAAATCATTGGTGCTTTATACTGTATTCTAAATGCTGTATTTACACATATTTTCTTTAAATATATTTTTAATTGGAGAATATCAAGTGACTACCCCAAATCTCATTAGAATTTAGTTCACAGCTACATAAGCTATCCTTATTTCCGTATCACTCAGAAATGCATTGGTAGTGTCTTTTATTTTGCTGGGTTGTTTGTTGGCTTGTTTGCCTTTTAGGTTATATTTTTCAACCAAAAAGACATGCAAGTTCCCAAAACTAAATAATTTCAATTTGCTTCTAGCAAAGGGGAGCAGACCTTATCCTAACTCCATAGAAATAACCATTTTAAACTTTCTGGTAAGAAATTTTTGATGATTGTATCCAAACATCTATATTTTGGTTAATTTAGCAGCTGTAAACATTGTCTATTAACTCTCCCTGCAAAAGGTGGCTATCAGCTAACTCTACCATCCTCATCCTCTTCTTTTCTGCCATACCATTTTTATAGTTAATATTTTATCTTATATGGAAATCCTTTTCCTTGAAAATTTTTGAAACTCAATATGATGCATAACAATTTACCTGTAAGTAATCATTTACTTGGATGTTAAAGAATTGACACATTTTTCTGTAGTAATTGCTAAATATTTAATGAAAATTTCAGAAGGTTTTAATTTGGCTTCTGAGTGCTTCCCATTTGTAAAATAAACCCATATATTGAGAGTAGTAAAAATAATGAGTAGAATTTACATTTCCTACATATTGAATGTCTATAAGCTAAATATTTGTGCTTAATTCTAATGCTGTAAAACTTATAACTATAGATTTTTTTAGGTTAGAATCACTTCCTTAAAGCACAATACAATATCTAATGAGCAATTGCTATTTAACGTGATTCTAACTTATTGAAAATAACTTGTACGTCCTAAAATAGGTCTAATCTCATTAACTTTGTATTTGAAGTTTAGTGGAGTTTGCTTTTCATTTGATGTGTCAATAAAACTATCTAAATTATAAACTAGTAAAAGTTTTATAAAGTTTTCTCGCCAAACAATTCTCTTTACTTAGCATACCAAATAAAATCTTATTCTCATATTCTCTAAACTTTCTACTAGCTTATCAAATAAATTCTTATTCTCATACTTTCTAAATTTTGTGTAACTTCACATCATCTGGATTCATTGTTTGGCAAATTGTTAAATGATTGTGGTGGGTGAAGCAGATGGTTTTTAATCCTTAGTAGCAAAATTCATTTTCTAAAGCCCTAAAGTTGATGTTCAGAAATATAATTGATTGTTCATCAAATATTTTATTTCTCCCTCCTTCTCTATCTCTTTCTCTCTGCCTCCTCCTCTCTCAGTCTAATTCTATATTTTTCTTTGTAAAGGTTCAGAATAAATTTAGTACTATATATCAGCAATGTTTTGGAGTTTTATTTGTTGGCGCTTGTACCATTAAATTTATAATTTATTCCAAACCACTATTTGAAATATGAAAACATATTACAAATTATTTATTTACTTTTACAATAGAAATTAACTCAAAAATAATATAGTTGAAACCCTAGTGGAAGATAAGGCTTTGCCAGCAGCTTCATTTTAAAAGTTAGCTGGGTTTTCTGTTTGTTTGTTTTGTTTTGTTTTGTTTTATTTTGCACAGCATGACCAGAGCTTTCAAATGCATTTTGCTCCTGTCAATGCCAACTTGTAGCCATCACTCCTGATTAAAAATCACGTGTCCCTTGTGTACATGTGTGGATGCACACCTTGATGGAACAGTAGAGAAAGATGGTTCCTACTTATATTTTGTTTAATCGATTTTCTTTTCTGAATAACATTGCTGGAAATTTCAGAGACTATGAAATTTAGAAAATAAACTTTTCATTTATTTTATGTAAATGTATTTTAGATGCACATTATTCTTTTCTGGTTTTAGTAATTAAATGAATGGATGCTTCATAATAAATGTCTTTACTCACTAGTAGCAATATGTTAATTTGGGCTTTAGAATGCATTTTGTTTTATATAAAATTATCTCAGTGTCCCCAATAACATGTGGATGACTTTTCTCACCTTTGTACAAATGAAAAACTGACACATACTAAACAAGGGAAAGGTTATTCTATTGCACATCTATTGCCCTACATTATTTATAAATGCATCTCTAATTTTAAATATTTCCCCCATTTGAGAACAACTGCAAAAATTTTTAAACAGGAGAAATGTTAGTAAAATCAAGGATATGTTATTTCATCAAGCTTAAATATTTTCCCTTAAAAAATATTTAAAGCCTTAGTAAACGTAATCATGGATAAATATAAATATCAATAGAAGATGGCCCTCACAATCTAATTTTAAGGAGAAGTAAAATGTAAATCTTTAATTCCTTTATTGCCATTCAAAAGATGTTCATTCTGCTTATAATTAAGCTTCATTTTACTGTAAATACTTTTGTTATCTCAGTGCTCCAGGTAGTCAACAGGGTTTAGAATCTCCTTTTATTGCCAGACAAAAGAAAAGTTGTAAGTATTTAGCACTACCCATTGAAGAAGTACATGAAGTTTATCTGTTGAGATGGCTGATATTATTAATTGAGAATCTTCGATAAATCTTATAGTCTAGAAAATAATTATTTTAATTTTTAAAATTTTTACATATGTCTCTTTAGCTCTCATTTTGGATCTCTTTAGAAAATGTAAGAGAAGAAACCTTGATCAAACACATCCTTATTTCCTGTTAACTGATTTACTATATCATCCATCAAATTTTGTCATCAGGCATGTAAAAGAACATGAAAAAAAAATTATAGGATTTCTAGGTTTAAACAAAATAGCGTTCTGTTTTTATTCTTCTTTTTTTTTGAGCCGGAGTCTTGCTCTATCACCCAGGCTAGATTGCAATGGCACAATCTCGGCTCACTGTAACCTTGACCTCCTTGCTTCAAGTGATTCTCGTGCCTCAGCCTCCCAAGTAGCTGGGATTACAGGCACATGCCACCTCACCCAGCTAATTTGTTTTGGATTTTTAGTAGAGTAGAGGTTTCACCATGTTGCTCAGGTTAGTCTGGAATCCCTGACCTCAGATGGATTGCCCGCCTCAGCTTCCCAAAGTGCTTGGATTACAGGCATGAACCACCTTGCCTGGCCTATTATTATTTTTGTAAATCTATACCACAAAGTTGAGTAGGGGAATGTGAGATAGGTAAGGACACATTTGATGGAGAAAGTTATTTTAAAGCAAGTAGCACTCTTTTCCACTCCCCATTACAAAGATTTGAAATGTATGTCAGACCCACTTATTTTTACTCTGATTTATGTGACTTACTTGATAGATAGCTCCCACAGTCAAATTGAGATATATCAGTCAGAATGATTTTTGACAAATTAGTAACAATAAAAGATGAATTTTTAAAACTATCATATAATTTTTATGATAATACATCAATGTTACTAGAAATGACAACATTCACTTCACATGGCCAGTTTTGTTAAAAAAAAGAAAAGAGTAGAAATTGATTTTGTGTGTTTGCAAAATTATATTCTTTAAAATGGTTAAATCTAAATACTTTTGAGGTAAAGGACTGATAGTGTTTTTAATATGGACTGTTATCTTTACAAAATTACCTCTTACCCATCCTACTCTGAAAAATGAAGTGGAATTTACATTCAAAAATGCAAAGTAACATTTATGTAATACTTTATGCTATAGATTGCATGTTTGTGACCCCTAAAATTTATATGTTGAAATCTATCCTCAGTATGATATTATTTGGAAGGTTATTTGCTTCTCAGGATGAGGTGCTTGTAAACGATATTATCACACTTACAAAATGACCCAAGAGGGAACTTCACCCATTTTACCATGTGAGGACATGGCACAAATGCGCGATTAAAAACCAGAAAGTGAGCCCTCTCACCAGATAGGAAATCCGACAGTGCCTTGATTTTGAACTTTCAGCCTCTAGAAATGTGAGAAATAAATTGCTGCTGTTTACAAACCACACAGTCTACAGTGTTTTGGTTATAGCACCCCTAACAGACTAAGATACAGAACATGCTAAATTCACCAGAGAAAGCATCTCTGTGATTAATTCTTCACCAGGCTGATAGAAAATACAATCCATATGTGACAAGAAAATTGTCTCTTGATCTAAGCAAAACTCTTCACTGTTGTTCTTCACAAGAATATTAGTCTATCAAATCTAAGATATCATCCAATAAAATGCATAATGAATCCATATATTAAAATGTAATAAATGTTCATCTAAGGAATAATGAAATATAATAGAAAGGGAGCTAACACAAGACTGCGCCCTTAGGAAAAACGTACATCAATAGTAACAACAAAAGAATTTGGTTTACTTAATGTGGTCAAATAACAAAAAAAAAAAAAAAAAAAAAAAAAAAAAGAAAATCAGTTGCGGCTTCTATTCAAGCAGTGTATTTGTCATAAATAAATTGCATTCGCCCCTAAACACTTATACTGTCCACATAACTGTGTTTTTAAAAACGTTGTGATAGTTTTAGACACAAAGTAAAAATATGTCTCCTGAATATATTTTTTTTTGAGATGAAATTTAGTTGTTGTTGTCCAGGCTGGAGTGTAATGGAGTGACCTCAGCTCACTTCAACCTCTGCCTCCCTTGTTCAAGTGATTCTTCTGCCTCAGTCTCCCAAGTAGCTGAGAGCATAGAAGATGTCTGCCACCAAACTCCGCTACCCAGCTTTTTTTATTTTTTTTTTAATTTTATTTTTTTTTTCAGTAGAGATGGTATTTCACCATGTTGGTCAGGCTGGTCCTGAACTCATGATCTTAGGTGATCCACCCGCCTTGGCCTCCCAAAGTGCTAGGATTACAGGTGTGAGCCAGGGCACCTGGCCTCTTCTGAATATTTTTTGACAATAAAATGTTTAAAAACATATTTTAATGAGCACACTTATAACATTCTCATTTTTTCAAAAAAAAAAGTGATACCCTCAGCAAGTATCAGTACATTAAATATAGCCTTCCCCTTTGTTTATAAGAAGATAGTTGTTATTATTGACTGAAATTTTTAATTTATGCATTATTTTAAAATTTTTCATATGTTAAAGACAGAGAATATTGTTATCTGATATAAAAGATATTACATTTAAGAGTTAGTTTTTATTAATATGAATAAAAGACACGTTATTCCTGGTTGTTATAAGATAATGTAAGAAAGAAATATTCTATAACATATTACTTTCTTGTGCAACATGTAACATATTGCTTCAAGACTACTGGTTATAAGTCCATTTTGTTTGAATATTTGTGATAATTAGCAAGAGGCAATTTAACCAGAATGTTTTATCAGCTTTAGTGAAATATTATGAATGATATTCCTTGGTGCTTCTTTTTTATGGAATTTAGAAAGAAGAAGTACTAAGCCCATTTCTGCAGAGGCTGGACTCTTGTGATGGGTGTTTGACTTAAGGACTCCCCAGCTGACAAGCCAAAATTTTCTATTAACTGCGCTGTTGTCTGAGACTCCACCTATGTAACTCCCTCCTGTTCCCTCTGTTCTTCATGAAAGTTGAGAACTGCATTTCAGTTTGATGGCTCTCCTTGTCTCCTTTTCCTCTGCTCCCACTCAAAGAAAGTTTTTTTCTGATAAACTTCTTGTACATCTAATTTCATCTTGGTGTCTACCTCTCAGAAGAGTTGAACAAATGCAATAACATAGTATTGCTATTAATAAAAAAGAGAACAACAATGTCAAAAATACACAATGCATAATTCCATTTCTAAAGTAGGAAAATTTATAGAAGTGAAAAGCAGATTATGGCTTCCCAGGATTTGCTGGAGGAGGGAATGACTTCTTAATAGGAATGTTTCCTTTGGAGTCATGAAGTTTTCTGGGTACAGATAATGGTGATGGTTGAAAAACATTGCAAATGTACTATGTGGTAGTAATAAAATAATTATGTTATGTGTTTTTTACCATAAAATGCAGTAAATTTAAAAAGGGAGTGAGGAGATTTTTCCTTTAAACTATTTTTTCTCATGGTATATGTAGGATTCAATTTACATATTGTATTTTAGTGGTTTCTTGCTAAAAGAGATGACATGATCAAATAATATTAGAGCAATCTGAATTAAATAAATGGGTTTTAAGCTTTAACATAATAATGAAAAACAAGAAAATTTGGGTGTGCCATTACCTTCTCATAGTTTCAGAATTTCTTAATTTCCAAAAGAAATATTATTTATTGCTTGATAATCAATTGTAACATATAAATTGTGTCATAATTTTTAGATTGTTACCAAAATATAATTCTTTCATCTATAAATTTACTTTTAATTTGTATGTCATGATATTTGTGTTAAAGAATGAAAGATCAAATTATTTATTTTAATAATAATATATTTTTATAAAATGCAACCAGATGTGATACAGAAACATACATTTCTTATTTTATGTGAAATCACTGTCCAATCATTTATAAATAAATGCCAGGCTCTCTTTCCTATTCATACTTATATTTCACTGTAGAAATTGCTAAAGATTTCTCAAGAGGGCCTGTATACTGCCAGTCAAGTCCCAGATGGCCTCGACGTCTGCTTAAAACAGAACGTTTCTGAATATTTCTCAGGAGTGAATCTAACTTATTTATTGATTCTATTATTCACTGACACATCTTTAGTATTTATTAAGAGTACTTAGGACACTAGCTTACACATAGAAGGGAGCTGGTTCTCTTCCAGTTCACCATTGACATTGTCTTAATCGTTCTGTTTTAAAGCCTCTCATTTTCTGTAGAAATCCCAGAAGGAAGATAAATGGTTGAGAAAGACTTGGTTCATCACCTGTGAAATCTCTTCATAATAGAGAGTTGTAATTATGAAAAATAACTGCAAACCTATAATTTCTTATTCGGATATCATTTTGGAAATGCAGATTAAGGCCAAATCATGGTAAGTTTTCTCAACTGGTGTTTCCTTGAACTCTGATACAATCATATCAATTGGTTACCATCTACAGAGCAGCTTGATATATACAATTCTCTAACTGAACTGAGTTTCTTTCTTGTGCCATGTGTGATGATGACCTTTACATAAGACAATTTTTATTTTGGAGCAGGATCACGTAAGAAATCTAAGTCTTATAAAGTTACCATAAAAAAACATAATTATCTTCTAACAAGAAACTGGAGGATTAATATTATGGACAGACTATATATTTTACTATTCATAAATTTTTCAAATATAAAAACTATTTTTGAAAATCCAGAAATACCATAACCCATAAAAACTAAAAAAAAAATTAGGTGAAGGATGACACTGGAGGTAAGATTACCTCCATTTATGAAGATGGAAGGATCATGCAAATAAATATTGATAGAAGAGACACAACGTATGCTTTTTCAGAGCACCTCTGGAGGGATTTTCAGGAAGAAGGAACACAGTTTACCCTGAAGAATGTGAGAGAAAATTTTGTTTTCGTAGTATGGTGGGTCATCTTTGATTGAGAATATTAAATAAAGCTTAAAGATGAGGTTTAGCTGGAGGTTGACATAAATGGCAGCCATCTGTTGTGCTTCTCCTGAGGTTGTGTTCTGAGTACCACAGAATTCTTCACCAGTGACAAAACTAAAAAGAAATATAAAGGAACTAAACAATTATTTTCAATTATTTTGCAGATAACTTATAGGGACAATGTTTGTATTGAATTCCAGATTAAATTCTATTACTTTCAATATTTGTAGAAGCCTCAGCCAAAAAGACATATACATATGCTTATCCCAGAAGTAGCTTATTAATGATAAGACTTTCAAGGAAACAGCTTTCCTGTTGCTTGCCTGATATTTGAAGAAAATAGTAGCATGGAAAATAAAGGCCAGTATATACAAACAGAAAAACAAAAACAAAGAAATAACAAGCAAGAAAATAAAAACCAAAAAATAACAACAACAACAAAAAAACAAGCAAAAATACAGGAAAGACATAACTCGAAGTACAGAGAAAACATGAAATTTGAAGCAAAACTTACAGAGATCATTGAGGAGATAACATTTCAATTAATCAAAGAAGAGGCTAATTGAACTGTGAAAATTAATAGAATTAAGGAAAAGAAATCTGAGGAACATAACTACTAGATGACAGAGATATGTAAAACATCAGTAGTAAAAGATGTACTTCATAATTCCAGGAATTAGCTCTCAGACTGCATGAGACATCCAGAAAAATATTCCTCCCTCCCTCCCTTTCTCCCTCCTTCCTTCCCTCCTTTCCTCCCTCCCTCCCTCCCCCCACTCAGTCCCTCCCTACTTCCCTCACTCATTCCTTCCTTCCTTCCTTTCTTCCTTTCTTCCTTCCTTCCTTTTCATTTCTGGTTTGTGCCTTGCCAGTATATAGAAAGGTAATTAATTTCTTACATTGATTTACTATCTTGCAGACTTGCTGAGTAATTTATTAGTTCTAAATACTTTGGGGGATTCATTTGAATGCTATATACACAGCATTATATTATCTGTGAATAGAGATTATTTGAATCAATCTCTTCCCATCTGGATGTTTTTATTCCTTTTCCTTGAGCAAATTCCTTGGCTATATTCTACAGTACAATATTGTGAAAGGTAGTGTCCCCAGTTTTCTTTTATTTTTCTCATGTTACAGAGAAAGCATTCGGTCATTCACCATTAAATATAATGTTACTTGTAGGTTTTCCATTGATGCCCTATAATTGATAAAATTATTTTTATGTGTAATTAGTTCACTATTTTTCGGTATGAAGGGCTATACAATTTTGATACCTGTGGTTGAGAGCAGTGTCTCGTGCTTGCAATTCTAGCACTGTTTGAGGTCAAGATGGGTGGATCACTTGATGTTAGGAGTTTGACACAGCTTGACAAACATGGTGAAACCCTGTTTCTACTAAAAATACAAAAATTATTTTGAAGTAGTGATGTGTGTCTGTAATCTAAGCTTACTTGGGTGGTTATGGTAAGTGAATTGCTTAAACTAGGAGGCAGAGGTTGCACTGAGCCAAAATCATGCCACTGCACTCCATCAAGCCTAGACAAGAAGAGTGAAACTTTGTCACAAAAAAAAAAAAAAAAAAAAAAAAGATAAATGCTTTTTCTACATCTATTGATATGGCTACTTTTTTGTTCTTTACTATATTGATAAGGTATATAAGATTAATTTTCTTATAGATATTAAACCTATCTTGTAGTCCTGAAATAAAACACACTTGAATGTAGTGAACACTCATTTTAATGTGCTCCTGGTTTCTTTGTGCAAGTATTTTATTGCAGTTTTTGTGACTATATTGAAAGTGATTTTGGTGCATAGCTTCTGTTGTAATCACTTTTGGTTCTGGTGCTAAAATAATCTTGTTTTCCACTTATAAGTGAGAAAATGTGGTATTTTTCTTGCTTCTGAGCTTTTTTCCACTTAAGATAATGACCTTTCGTTCCATCCATGTTGCTGCAAATAACATAATTGTATTGTTTTTTAATGGCTCAATAGTATTCCATGTGTAAATATACTACATTTTATTTATCCAATCTTGTTGATGAACAGTTAGGTTGATTCCATATCTCTGCTATTATGAATTGTGCTGAAATAAACATATTTTTTTTATAATAAGTACAAAAATACCTAGGAATATATTTAATCCAGGAGGTGAAAGATTTCTATAACGAAAACTATAAAACACTAATGAAAGAAATTGTAGATGGCACTACCAAATAGAAAAAATCGCCCACATTCATGGATTAGAGTTAGTATCATCAAAATGTCCAAACTTCCCAAAGCAATCTACAGATTCAATAAAATCCTTATTAAAATACCAACACTATTTTTCACAGAATTAGGAATAAATAATTCTAAAATTCATATGGAACCAAAAATAGCTCAAATAGCCCAAATAATCCTAAGCAAAAGGAAAAAACTTAGAGGTATCATATTACCTGACTTCAAGTTATACTTCAACTTCTAGTACAAACATGATACTAATATAAAAATAGACACAAATTAATGGAACAGAATAGAAAAACAAAAACAGAAATAAAGCAACATGTCCATAGCTAGACGATCTTTGACAAAATTGGTAAAAATTACACACTCGGAAAAGGACACTTTCTTCTTTCCTCTCCTAATTTTTGGAAGATCTTGTGAATAACTGATATTATTTCTTCTTAAATGTTTGGTAGAGTTCACCAGTGAAGCTATCTGGACTAGAATATTCTTTGTAAGCAGTATTTAAGCTACTCATTCAAACTCTTTGTTTGTTATAGGACTACTCAATTTTTAAAAATTTTTTTCTTGAGTCAGTTTCATTAGCTTGGCTTTTAGGAATGTGTCTCTATAGTTTAAATGTGTCACCTCCAAAATCTAGATGTTGAAACTTAAGGGTCAATGTGATGGTCTTGAAGAGAACTTCTTCCTTTGTAAAGGCTATTAAGGGCCTTTACAACAGAATATTTGTGCAGTGTTCTTCATAAATACCTAGTCATAGCTATTTTGTTAGATGGCACAAAC
Organism: Cacajao melanocephalus; assembly: GCA_963573385.1. Taxonomy (NCBI): domain Eukaryota; kingdom Metazoa; phylum Chordata; class Mammalia; order Primates; family Pitheciidae; genus Cacajao; species Cacajao melanocephalus. The sequence goes on from CAUYLG010013832.1 coordinate 21,360, forward strand.
CTACTAAGATGGTGTCTATTTAAGTTAGATAATTTTTGTCATATACTAGTTTATATTATTTTATTACAATTCCTTATATTGCTGTAATGTCTGTAGTAATGTCCCCTATTTAGTCTATGGTTTAAGCTATGGATTCTTTTGTTAGTGGATTTCGTGTATTGTTTATTTTCATATTATTATTGGTGTATTGGATTTTGTAAATTGATTTTCCATCCCCTATTTAATTTAAATATTCACTGATCTTTATTATTTCTTCCATTCTGCTTGTTTTATGTTTACTTTGCTTTTCTTTGTTAGTGGCTTAAGCTAGAGGATTAGGATGATTACTTGAGATACTTCTTTTTTTTAATATAGGCATTTGCAAGTATACGTTTTCCTTTACTGCTCTAGCAGTATCTCATACATTTTTGTATCCTTTTTTATTTGTTCAAATTATTTCTGATTTACATGATTTAGTTTTACAATGTTTCATGTGAACTTGAGAAAAATGTGTATTCTGCTATTGTTGAGTAGAGTGTTCTGAGTTCATCAGATCTAGCTACTTTATCGTTTTGATCAAGTCTTCTATTTCCTTCATCTTCTGACTAGTAGTTCTATCCATTATTGAGAGTGAGTTAATTAAATATCAATCTATCATTGTTAAATTTTCTCTTTGGCCCTTTAATTTTGTCATTGTTTGCTTTGTGCATCAGGAGTATAGAATTAGATCAATATATCATTATACTAGCCTTTTTCAGTGCTTTTTATTGTGTTGGTGTGAACTTGAACCAATATGTAGGATAACTTCCTGTATTAGTCCATTCTTATATTGCCATTAAAAAATACCTTAGATTGGATAATTTACAAAAAATAATCTTTTGACTCATGGTTCTGAGGTCTACACAGGAAGCTTGGTGCTGGCCTCTGCTTCTGCTGTGGCCTCAGGAAGCTAAAACCAAAACAGAAGGCAAAGGGAGAGCAGGCACATCACATGGTGAGATTGGAAGCAAGGGAGCATGGGGGGAGGTGCCATATTCTTTTAAAACAACAGATCATGCATGAATTCAGAGCAATAACTGGCTCACTATCAGGAGGAATGCACCAAGACATACATGAGGGATCTGTTTTCATGATCCAAACACTTCCCACCAGGCCCCACAGCCAACACTGTTCACATTTCAACATGAAGCTTGAAGGAACAAATGTTTAAACCATATCACTTCTTTTAGCATGAATAACTTTCTTCAGCATTTCTGGCAAATGGAACTGCTAGTAACAACTTCCCTCAGTTTTTATCTGGAAATTTCTTTATTTTTTCTTCAGTTTTGAAAGTTAGATTTGATGGATATGAGATTCTTGATTGACTTTTTTTGTTTTTCTGTGTCAGTATTATGAATATATTATCCTACCACATTCGGGCCTCCTTTCTTTTTCATGAGAAGTCAGCTGTTACTCTTATTGTGGTTCTCTTGTACACAGTCATTTTACTCTTGTTTCTTGCAAGATTGTCTTTGGCATGCAGCAAGTTTACTGTGATATTGTGTATTAAACTTTGAGTTTATTCTAGCTTTCATTCGTTGAGATTTTTGAGTAGTTACCTGAATGTTTCTCAGCAAATTTGGGAAGTTTTCAAGCATTATTTCTTTTTTTTTTCCTCCATGTTACTTTCTTTTTTTATTGTTTTTGTAATCCTTTTATAGGTATGTTAATGTATTTAATGGTACCTCATATTTCTTTGAGGCTCTGCATATTTATTTCTTATTCATTTTTAGGCTGTTCTTTAGATTGCATAATTTTTTACTGGTCTATATCCAAGTTTACTGATCTTTAAACTTTCTACTTCAAATCTGTCATCAAATTTCTCTACTACAGTTTTTATTTCAATCATTGTATTTGGGAACTCCAGAATTGCCATTTGATTCCTTCTTCTAATTTATATCTTTTTATATAGAGACTTTATTTGATGAGAAATTGTCATCACACATTTCTTTAAGCATGCTTTCTTTTAATTATTTGAACATATTTTTCTTGCTATATGGAAGACTTTATGTATTAGACTCTACATCTCGGCTCTTCCATGAGTTATTTCTCTTATCTGCCTTTTCTATTGTATGGGTCATTTTTCTTTTTCTTTGTATGTCTTATATTTTTTATTGAAGCTACATTTTAAATACTATATTGCAGCAATTCCCGACATCTATTGCACCAGAACTTCTGCTGTTGTTTGCTTATTTCTTTAGTGACTTAACTGAAAAATTTTAGTTAAGTCTTTTTCTCTGAAAGTGTAGCCTCAGATATTGTGTTTCAGTGAACACTGTTTTACCTATACACACAATTACCCCAGAATGACAGTGGTTTTAGCAGGAATCTATTTGGTTGCCTTTTCTGTGATTTCTCTGACAAGCTGTCTGCCTTCGTTGGTATCATACCAAAGAGTTAGCCTCCACTACCACTTCCAGCTCATTGCTTTATTATCATTATTTTATTGATAGTGCTCTAGGACATACACTTTTCTACCTTTTACTCAATTAAATTGCTCCACAATTAAATGTTGGTTCATGTTCAGAGACAGTTTTGAAGTCAAGAACTGGGCTTTGTTCTGCTCTATGATGTTATTTTTAGCTTTTCCTTAGTTGTCTCTGGTAAACTAGCTGCCCTATGGCTTAGCTTATTGCTTACATAAGGCTATCAGCCTCTTCTTGTCACCCTGTAAATCACCTTCTTTTGTAAGGTGCCCTTTGTCTTGACCTTTCCCATGATCTGTTCCAAATACAGTTTCTTTGAAGACAGTCTTTGAGTCCTCATTCTTTATGTCTGCTCCTCTTCCTAGGAAATATCCTCGGAGCCATTGCACAAAGGCTAGGAATATAAACAGTGACCCACTTTTGTCAGAATGATAATTATGCCTTATGACTATGTTGTTGAGTCAAAGCGGTAGTTATGAGTCTCCTTACCTTCCTTCTACTGATGTGGAAACTTTACCTTATGAGTGAGCTAGAAAAATGATTCTGGAAACAGGACACAGTTTTTTGGCATAACACACCTTTAATAGAGCCTCAACTCTATTAGTAGAGCTATTTGAAAGAGAGCTCCTGACCTCTCATCCACATTTTCCTAGAATTTAATTTTGAATGGAAAATCATTCCATTAAGCGTGTTTCTAATGAACTGCCATAGACACGAAAGTTATTTACATTTTTTAGGAAAACCTGTTATGAGCCTTGAACTTTTCCAAACCTGTTATCAATCAAGCATAAAAACAAAGTAAAGCCATTTCAAGACTTGCAAGGACTCAGATTTCCTCTTCATACTCAACATTTTGAGAAGGTGACTCAACCAGGAATATGAAGTACTAATTAACAGTTAGAAACTGGTACATAAAAAGGTGTGAGGCCATACTCACCAAAATAATTGATGAGCAGTTGACTCAGAAATCATTTGGTCCAAAGGTCATCAAACAGTTTCAAAATATCTAAAAGTAAATTGAGTGGGTGTTATTCAGTATATAAAGTGGGAAGATAATGGAAAACAGACTTGAAGCTTCTCCCTCAAATTAAATAAATAAAAATATTCAGAAAATTTATAAAAATATGAAATTTTAACCTGCTTCTTATAATTTATTAGAAATTCTGTATGCTAGGAACAATATTTTTCAGTAAACCAAATAAACATACCACCTTCATATTGAGCTCTTAACATATTTTCAATATTACAATAAAAACTTTATTCTCATTACTGTTTTTTTCAATATTTAACATTAATTTATACTCAAAGCATTATGGATTTATGGTTATAGAACAGAATGAATGTATTAAAAAAATTAAAATAAATATAATGTTATGCAAATTGGGAGTGAATACAAAGAGGATAAAAAAGGTAATTTTGCTTATGTAAAATTTTGATCACATAAATACAAGATTAGTGATCAAATGATATAATAAAATTATTTTTTATTTATTCTGACAACTACATAAATTATATCCAATATGCTATAGTAAATCTACTCTCTTGAAAATGATATTAGGTCATTTTTATGAGCAAAACACATATGCTTTTTAGAAAAATATGTGAAGAGAAATATTTTATAGAAATCTTCCATTTATGGCACTACTTAGAAGATGTAATGGATCTCTACTGCTCACTTAAGGAACATGAAGACTTCACACCTAGGACTGACAGTGGATTATTGGTTGTCTGTAGGGCAATAGAGAAGGAAATAATGGTTAGAAACACTGGGGAATGTAGAGTTACACAGATTTGCTTTCCTAAAATAATAATAGTCTTTGATAAAACTCCTTAGAGTTGCCTTATTTAAACAAAATATTCTTTTGAGAAGAGAATGAGATAACTGTCATAAAGAATTTTGCAGGTGCCAAAACAAAATAAGCATTATGTATACTGAGAATCATTTGTATATTTCTAATAAAGTGATTAAATGTTGCCTTCAAGAAGTGTGATGTTGCCAGGTATATAACTTCTAGAAGTTCAGAGAGTTGTAATTGAATAGCATTTGAACAATTTGAAAAGACCTAAAAGTGCCAGTAAAATAATAGTTGATTGTCACCAGGACCAGAGATCACTGTAATACTTGATTAACTTTGCTGATTAGACAAATGTATCCCTGTTAGGAGAAGATGCCAGAATGAAAAAGAAAGATCAAAAGAAACTTTAAGGATGTGTAATTTTGTAATAATGAAAAGCTGACTGTTGTGGCTATTGCAAAGGAAAGGCATCATTAGTAGTAGCAGATGAACTATAATTAAAATGAATTTAACCAATGAGACAATTCCATTGTCATACCCTATTAAGGAAAAAGAAGAAAGAGGAAGAGGAGGAGATAAAAGCAGAGGAAGATAGGAAGAGAGAAAAAAGAAAAGGAAGAACACAGGACCCATAAGAATAGAATTGTATTAAAAAGAAATAAAAGTCTATCAGAGAAGAACATAGCTTATGACAATCCATAGGTATCAGGGGAGGAGACTTAAAGGATAATAAATAAATAAATAATTTACAAAAAGACAAACTGTAATTGAAATTGTAAGAAAGTAGAGCCGTTATCAGGATTGGCACAAACACTGGAAGAAGAAACAAAAATGCATAGAGAAATTTTAGATGGGTTGCACCTAATTCTTTTCATTTTCCTTTCAAGTTCCGTGTCTGGTGTTTTCCCACATAGTGAGATGCACATTATAGGAATCATTTCTAAGATAAAACTGTTCTTCCCATTGTGATTCCAATGTGAGTTATTTTTGCCAAAAGTTCATACTACCCCCGATATTGGAGATCTTGGCATTGAATGAACAAATATTAGCTTTTGCTACTTTAACCCATTTCATAGTATGATACGAGAATGTGTGGTAATAATGTAAGTATTATTCGACCTTGAGAAAACATATTCTTTTTTTTTTCTGGAGAAATAAAATTCTTCTTTGCTAAAGATCTCATTTTTCAATTTAGAGTTACTATGGTAATTTTATATCTTCCTACAGTTTTCAAACTAATTTTAGTTTAAAATTGACATGAAGTAATTTAAAGAAGACTTTTAAAACTAATTACATGAGAAAGATTGTTTTGAGTTTCACACCCTATTAAGGTTCATGTAAAGTGTATAAGAGAAAACTGGATATTTTTAGTATTCCAATGAATGGCTTTTTATTATTTTTATGTACATTCATGAAGCCTTTTTAATTTTTTCTACTCTTACATATATTTTGTAGAAGTTATCTAAGGATACCAGTATTATATGAAGAAAAAAAGTATATAACATTTATTTTAAAAATATACAGAAAATATTATTTTGCCAAATTCTCTCACTATAGTATTCTCCCTTTTAGATGGAGATTTAACCTCTATATTGCAATTTTCTTCTTTTATATGTGAGATAGGTGCAAAGATTCATCTGTTGACATTTCAGTTTGTCTGCAATTCTACTTAAATGATTAATCACATTATTAGAAATAGTAGGCAATTCACCATTTTAAATCCTTATATGTATGCACACAACCTCCATATAAACATTTATAAAAACAGAGCTTAAAAGTTTGTGAGTCTTTGTCATAAAACTTTCTGTGAGATTCAGCAAATTATTCTATTTAAATGTATATGTAAACATGCATATAAATGTATGTAGAGTATATGCATTTAAAGATTTAAAAGTTGCTACATTAGAGGCAATTTGGCTAAGAAATCACAAAATGGATGTGGGGCAGGAACTCGGGATATTCAATGCATAATCTAATATTTATTTTTCTTCCACCAGTGGTTTTCAGAAATATTTTAGCCATATCATATCATTATTTTTTATTCCTGAATGAATACTAACACGGAAGCCTACAAAATAGAACCATTCTAGTTGAAATGGAGATAACCTATCACAGTGTATCTATTCTTTCTGCATATCTGCAATGATCTGTTTTGTAGAGATCACTAAGGTTCCTTGGAAAACTTTGAAAATATTTTCTTGCACCAACTTGACAGTTCAAGTAGGATGGGGTTGCAATTTATGTTCATTGCAAAAATAATGTGTTCAAAATCTGTAATACATATTTATCACAATGAATACACATATATATATACACATATGTGTGTGCACATATACATATATATATGTGTGTGTGTGTGTGTGTGTGTGTGTGTGTATATATATACAGACTCAGAAATCAGAAATATTTGAGCAGCAAATAACAGAAAACAAGGCTAACACCTTTTTTTAAAAAAAATAGAAGATTATTACTCTCCTATAGTAGGAAAACTGAAGTGAGGTAGCAATTAATGTTAGTTCAAAAAACTCAAGATTTCAGATGATTCTCTCAGCTTTCTTTCATGGTCACAAAAATATTTTTACAGGTCTTCTGTCCTCATTTAAGACAGGAAGAATCTTTCTTTTACCCGAAAGCTATTGTTCTAACGTAACAGTAGTTATGTTATATGGCAATTTCTAGCTAAAAATGGTGATTGGCAATGTGTATATTTAGCCTTCCCATTTCTCATAGTGGAGGCAAGAAAGAGATCAGAGAGCTGAATTTTTGAAACAACTATTCAGTAGTATCGAACACAGTGACATTCAAAATACTTAAACTTAGTGGATGATATTAGGTAATATTGTGTTTTGCACTTTGCAGTTAATTCATTTTTTTCTTCTAGTCATATAGTGGTGAGAATGTTATTTGTTATATCATTATTATATTTATTTAAATACTGGAATTTCCCAAAATAAATGTTAAAACCTTACTCTCTTCATTTTATACTTTCTTTTTATTTCGATTTTAGGAAATCCAGAATGTTATTCCTGAAAAATAAATATAACTCTCATTTTTGTATTGAGTATATTTCTATAGTCTATCTATATTTGGGAATGTCTTTATACACTGTTTACAAATTCTCTATAGACAGATTTGTCATACCCTGAAGGTTCCAAGTCTCTACAAATCTATTTTTCTTTACAATTATTTTCCCCTTAGGCTGTTATGCAGCTTTCAAATCTGATAAGTGATAACGTCTCATAGAATATGTATATTTGAACCATATATACAAATCTGAACTATTTTGCTGAGGTAAATGATTAAACAACAGACAATTCCAGATGTCAGCCTAGTTTAATATTTTAAAATTGCATTACTTCTTTGGCATAGGATGTCCTATAATTTCTTTTCTTGGTCTTTATTAACTTGATAAATATTGATTAAATGGTGTAACTATGACATGCACTTCCACACAGAACACATCAACCCCATCTGAAATGCAGCAGATGCTAAACAATAATTTGAATAAGAACTTATCAATTTAATTTTGGCAAATTAAAAAAGTAATATTCTGAGAATTTTATAGGTTGAGAATTGGTTTTAAAAAGTTAGAAAGCCATGTTTACATCAGCAGACATGGTATTGGAAGAGTTAGCATGCTAAACAACCACCCAGTGGTAAACCTCCACATGGCATGAAGCCATTGAGTCACAACGTGTGACACAAAGGTACTGCTCTTTTTGCTCTTTGCGATTGCTTTTAATGAGCTAGTTGACAAGGATCCATTACTGAGAATTCAGTTGTTAGGACAGTGTGGGTGTGCATGCGTGTGAGCATGTGTGCATGTGTGTGTGTGTGGTGTGAAGGGGTGGAAGTGAAACTGGTCAACTGGCTTTCATAAACCTATGAGTCTAGCATATGGTAGTGGAGTGGTGGCACTAAACGAGGGAACAAAGGCTTCTCAGAAATCTATTTTAGTTAGAAATTTTAAGTTCTAGTTTGGATCATCAGAATTGTTTCACACAATATGATTAACGTCAATATTTTATTCCTGTGTTTTGTGGCATCATGGTATGGTGGTAAGATTTGTGTACACCTAAACTCATATTTGCTTAGATTTAAAGTAACTAGACTTACACAGACAGATCAATTCGAAATTGATTACCAGCTCCACAATTGATTCATCACAGAGTTCTTGGTCTAGTATACATACGTCTTTTAAATTTTATATAGACAAACATCTAACAAAAGTTTAATGGCCTGCAACTTGGAGGATTGTAGTGACTAAGAGAATTTGCCAAAAATATGGGACTAGGAAAAAAGACACCTTCCTCTTTTCTGTCTTACTATTTGTTAACTACCCACCAGGTATGCAGGATTTCATGTTCAGTATATAATAAAACCCTCACAGCAATTCTGGGTATTTTGGAATTGCTATAATTACTTAATAAAGGAGTAAATTAAGGGCCGGATATTTTAAGGGACTTGCCAAATGGCACACAGCTTGTAAGTAGCAGAACTGGGATTGGAGCCTGTGTTCATCAGCTGCCAGAACCTGCAACTATTTTCATTAGATGCCAGGGAAGTGAGAAGCAGAAGCCAAATAAGCATTGACCTTTTGCAAAATAGAAATAATTAGAGAACCAAGTAAGATTAGATGAGCAAAGTATATGTCATCTTTTCCTCTCCCCCAATCACAGACAGGCTACTCAACAAAGGTAGAGAAGATTTCACTGGTAAGCAAACTAGAAGTTTCACATGAAACAAAAAGATAGTACAGAACAAGGAAGAGGATGCAGCTTAGCTGCAAAAGCAGATCCTTAATAGAAAAGCATCTTAGCACAATGGGTACATTTTGCTCTTCTCACCCTTTTAAGAATAGCACTGGCATATCTTGGCATAGTGGCTTATTGCTGATGATGCTTGCAAATAACTGGATGTGAGCGTGAGGATGCAGAGCAGATACAGGCATTTTCATAATGCTAAGAAAAACATGAAATAATAACTGATACAATTGCATGTTTTAAAATTATTAATAAAATATCTCTTATAAAAGGTAACAGAAAGTTAATATTTTAAAATTTAAAAAAGCAAAGAAAGGCATATTTCTGCTTTAAATGTTTATTTTGGTTTTGGATAAAAAATACATAAGCTATAAAGCTAAGAAAGTATATATTTTATTGCTCTTGCTTTTTCCATAAGAAAATGAAGATCTTGAGAATTGTGCTATTTTTCAGTATTAGTACTGAGATTGTTAGCAGAAAGAGCTTAACTGATAATTAAAAGTTTATCATTCAGCAAAAATTTTAAATTACAACTTAATATCATTAAGTTAACAAGAGTAATCCAATGATAATTTATAGAACATTGATGTGTCCTCAATATCTTTTAACCCCTGCTCAGGATGTCAGAAAACATGAATTAATGTTAAGCCATATATTCCTGCTGCCCAAAACATATATCTCATATCTATTTCACATGAAAATATCAAAAGCTTGAATTATCACTCACTGTTCATATATCAGCTAGACTTTAGGATATACTTATAAGTACTTTATAGTAGAAGTAAAACAAGGGTGCAGTAGAATCTGAGACAATTTCAATTTTTATCTCTACATTCCTTGGAGAATTTTCTTAGAGCCCAAGGGATCAAGAACAAATTACACTGCATTCTCCTTTGCTCCTGAAGACTTTCATGAGAAAAGATCACTCTCAAAAGAATACTAAAGGCAACTTTGAAGGAAAAAAAGTAAAAAAAAGTACTTCCTAAGAAATTTATAAGCCATTCTGTCTATATTCTTGTACAATAATGATAATAATACAATAAAACCATATATCTATACAGAAGTTTACAATACAGTATGTCTTTTATATTGTGTATTCGGAGTGGAAAACCATTCCATAAGCAAGTATAGAAAATGTTGTTTCAAATATTCAGCTTGCACATTTGCATTTACAGACAAATTATATTATTTAAATGATTGAGAAAAAATGTGTTACTGCAACTAATAATGAGTAGCTCATATTTGGGGGGGTTAGTTTGTGACAGGTACTGTTCTTAAGTTCCTAACATTATCTTATATAATTCATACAACACTATTATATACATACACACACAGACACACAGACACACACACCATCATTGTGTCTTTTACACAAAGAGGAATTGAGGCTCAATAATATGTTATAGAACCAGTAAATGAAGAGCTGATTTTGAAGAGGTAGAAAGTCCAATTCCTCAGTTGGTACCACAAAACCAGAAAATTTATTATCTTTCTCAGTTGAAAGATATATTAGGAAAATTCCTCAAAAAAAAAGATAGAGAACAGCAAAATGTTGCTCTTGTTTTTGGATTTTACTTTAAATCTTAAGTTTGTTGTTTGTCATCTAAGTCTTACTGTTGCTCACCATTACTAAATCCATGTAAGAATTGAAAATAAATTTGTAATTAATTAATATACACATATGTGTGTGTATATGTGTGTGTGCATATATATATCTCTTAGAGAGAGAGAGGGGGAGTATTTAAAGGAAGGAAAATTGAACTGTATGATCTGAGGAGTAGAAAATAAGATATTTATTCACCTAAGAGGAAAGTAGCAATTAGGAGAAAAGGTTTGAGCATTTTAACAAAGATGACTCAATGTAATAGAACCAAACAAATATAGAAGAACAGATACACCACTTTACAGATGAGGATTGAGGTTTGAGGTAAAGAAGCTATAAAGGACTGCTTGAATAAATGCATTTTAGAGCATTTTAAACACTTCTTTGCTAACACCCACTCCCCATACAACTGCTGCCTGACTCAATGTGTGTTTAATACTTGTATGGTCCAGCACCTACCCGCTGCAAATGCAGGGTTTTATTTGCCAACTTTAAGATTAGCACTGACTTGAGAAGATTTATTTTCTAACTTTAGACACTTTTGCTGCTTTGCTGTTCCTTTATATTTTAGAGGGGTTAGAGGACAGTTTAGGACCTGGCAATCTTATACTGCACTCATATCTAAGCTAAGAATTGAAACTGATAGTCAAGGAGAATTTTAAAAATTATAACAAAATTGTGTAAATCAGTATAGCGAGTCTGGAAGAAATTTAGTTAAAACATCCATCAGAATCCCTAAACGAGATTCCTGGATTTTAAAACAACAGCATAATATTTAATTAAAATGACCCTTTAAAAATTAGATCTAAAAATAAATAAAACATATTTACATGCCCTGAGATATTATGCATGCATTAAAAGGAAGGAAGCCCTGCTACATGCTACAACATGGTTAAATGTCCAGGATATTTTGCTAATTAAAATAAGACTATCACAATGGATACATACTATATGATTCCACTCATCTAAGGTATCTAAGTAGACAAAATCATGAAAATAAAAAATAGAAAGGTAGAAGCCAACAGCTAGAGAAAGGGGAAGAGGGTAGGCGAGTGAGTGTTCAATGGGTATAACAGAGTTTTAGCTTTGTAAAATGGAAAATAAGTGCTGAAAATCTGCTGAACAGCAATATAAATATAGCAAAGAGTATTGAACTGTAAATGTAAAGATGTTTCAGATGGTAAATTTAACACTACTTATTTGTTACCAAAATTAAAAATAAAATTTAAAAGTTGGATATATAGTAGAAAATTTTAGACAAAAGAATACTTTTAAATGCCCTCAAAATTTATACAATCAATATAGTCTAGTGGGAACAAACATACATGGGGTAGAAAAATGGTACAAATTCAATTTATTTTTTTAATGGCTAGAACAAATTTAATTAATTATCAAAAATTGGGGTGACATCTAATATCAAAAAGTGAAAGTTACCATTTGCCACTTCAAATTCCATGCCTAATATACTATGTTAGCAAGAAATACACATGTAAATTAACTAACTCATTTTGATTAACATAAATGTACATGCATTATAAAACAATGAGATTTATAAGTCATCAGCAAATAAAGGGTCTGTGGGTTAAATATAGTTGGACTAAAATCAAGCAAACAAAAGCCCTAAACAACCAGAACAATGACAGAAACAACCTGCATAAATGATAATTTATTAAAAGTTGTTAATTATTATAAACTTTCAATGTATATTAAAAACATCTTATGAAATTTGTGTTGTTTGTAACATCAATTAACCTGTCATTATTTGCTTCACTCCATAAATATTACATAGGAAATATATTAATCTGTTCTCTCGCTGCTATGAAGAAATACCCAAGGCTGGGTAATTTATAAAGAAAAGGGGTTTAATTGACTTACAGTTCCACATGGCTGAGGAGGCCTCAGGGAATTCAGAATCATGGCAGAGGGTGAAGCAAACATGTCCTTCACAGGGCAGCAGAGAGAAATGTCAGCAGTGGTAATGTCAGATGCTTATAAAACCACCAGATCTCATGAGAACTCACTCACTGTCACTGCAGCAGTGTGGGGGTAACTGCACCCATGATTCAATTATCTCTCTCCAAGTCCCTCCCACAATACATGGGGACTGCAATTCAAGATGAGGTTTGGGTGGGGACACAGCCAAACAATATCAGGAAGTCTGGCTTTTAATTTCATCAGTTCATTCCTCAATTGAATTATTACATTTTCTGGACTTGCAGTGAAAGTGTAGATTATATTACCAATGGTACTATAGAGGAATAAACTAAAAATCCCTGTTCTATTCCTGTTTTTCACTAATGAATGATGTATATTTGAACAATCAATTAAACAATTAGAAAATGTCTACAAACTTACATATTAAACAGTTTAAAAAATATAAAGACATGTAAACTATTTTATATTACAAGTATATGTACAATAGTCTATTATAGAATATATTAGGGCTGTAGTTCCCTAAGGCTGCCATTAAAAAAAAGTAGCAGCTAGCAAAAACTTAGTGGTTTAAAACAACAGAATTTATTACTTCACTGTTCTGGAGACTAAAAGTCTGAAATCAAAATGTCAGCAGAGGCAGGCTCTTTCTAATGCATGGCTCTGGGGAAGGATCCGTCCTTGCATCTTCTGGCTTCTGGTGATTGCCAGCAATCTTTAGCATTCTTTGACTTGTATTCAGTTTTTCTTCATTTTTTCTTCTTTAATCAGCCACCAGAGAAACCAGTTAAATGGGGTTAAGACAAGACCACCACTTCCATATCTTTTAAGTCTTTGATGTCATCTCCCAAGACGACATATTTCTTCTGATTTACCATCTTGGATGGAGAAGTGGGCAGACTCAAGAGTTTCTCCTAATCCTTAGCGTAATGAGATTTTTTAATGAGTTATTTCAATTCCTATTTGTATGCATACTAATCACACACTTAGAGGCTGCATAAATGGTTATACAGTAGGTCAGTGAATACTGTGGGCTGGCTGTGAGATAAATTGAGACAGAACTCTATTTAACATTTAGGCTCTTTTCTCTGCCATTCTAAGATGTGAACTATGGTAGCCTTATATATCCTTAGAGATAGCATATGCCTGAGATATGTCCCAATATGTTCCTTTCCCCACAGTAAAATTTGTTAATTGGCCACAGATTGCTTTACAAAATATTAAGAAGATATTTATTATATGCTTATGTTGCTATTCTACAATCATTGTTCAAAGAGACTTATCTTCACATTAATCAATGAACTGTTGTTCTAAAAACTCACTCATGTCTGAAAATTTGATGAGTAATTTTAATTTTCTACTATTTTGGAAGATATCAACTCTTCACTCTACCACTCTAGACATTTTCTTGTAATACAAGTCAAATAATTCTATTCCTTCCATAATATACTGTGAAGAAACTTCTGGTATCTCTTTTATTTACCACAAACCATCATCACATGATAGCTTTAACTTGACATTCTCATATTAAGACCAGCTCCTAGTCTATGCCAGTATATAAAATTTTGAATCATAAACAGTCAATAATCTCTTCTCTACCCAGCTTTATATTCTACATTTTCTTGTCTCATATCTTCAGGATCAACTCCCATTTCTGGTGCTGCCAGGGACATATTGGGCAAGTCTTATAATTCCCTGGGTATACATACTATTTTCTCCTACACATGGAATGGCATTATTCGTTGGGCTGTGTCATAATGTGATCCTAATTAGAGGTTCAGAGGCAATGAATAGAAACAGAGGAGAATCTGGAGAAAGGGAATCATCTACCTGTGAGCCCTTTAAGCACCTCTAGACAGCGAAGTGTGTGTGAGGGGAGTGGCATCTACTCTCTCCAAGGGGTGAAATCTGTATTAGCTCAGATTCCGGGCAGAACATCAATTCTGAATCTCAGGGTTATAATTCCAATATCCACTTCCTAGACAGGTCTGTGTCCTAATCTTTTACTATCAGGAACCTGAATTAAACACAGAGGCTCATAAATGCTATGCATGCAGTAGCCTCTGTAACTTCACTACCCTTACAATTAATTCCTGGGCTTAATTTTCAGCCTAGTTAACTCTGTAGAATATAATGTCTTTAAACACTGCTGTGGAGGCCTTTTGACTTTTACAGTATGACTTGAATTTTAAGTTCTATAATCTAAATGGGTCCTTCTCTTCTTTCAAGATTTTTAAGCTATTAACAACAACCAAAAATGTAAATTCCCAACAACAGTATAATTACCATTGCCCCTATTCCTTTCAAATGTCCCAACACCACATAACTTGTACTTCAAGTTATAGATGCCTCTAAGACTAAATCACTTCCAGGTAAAATATTAATAATTGTGATCCTACTGCACTCCAGGGTGATCATTCCCTAATTACCACTAGTAGCCTGAGCATTTATATCCCTTTCTAACAGATGAAGGATTCAGTTCTAGCATACCAAGACAGGAAAGGATTTTCAGTGCCTCTTCTTATTCTAAATCTCTTAAATTTTGTGCACAAAGAAAGCAGAGCTAGAAACAATAGCAATCATGAAAGTGAATTATATTGGAAAGGGAAATAGGAATCTGGAAAAAGTATAAACAAAAGAGAAAACTAATGCAAGAGTACATTACTGAACTGATACTCGCTGTCATCAAGAGAGGCTCAATCTTGTAATGACTATCTGCAGAATTATGCAAAATGCACTGGTGAATTTTACCATTGAAGTACTCAAGAGGGGAATAGTTATCTGCTGCTTACTCTTCCTCATTGTTCAAATGCTGTCCCATGAATTAATAACATCCTGGCACATCCAGGTTTGTGGATGGGAGAACAAGCATCCCATATAGAGGACGAAAGGTCCTAGGCAGAAAGTTGAAAGTTTTAGGTGCAGCTGATCTAAGGAGTTGTCAAGATATACCCATACACAGTGGTGGCCATGAAAACTTCTTGCACATAATTAGATTTAGAGTGTCATTTACCAAAGGTTATTGCACATCAGAAACACTAGAAACACTTAACTTGTTAAAGCATATATTTCTGGCCTCCACCCCACAGAGTCTCTGAGTAGGTCTGAGGTGTGACAGGAGAATTTGAATTTTTTATGTTTCCTGGCGATGTTGATAGTGATGCTCCTGCCACCACATTTTGACCACTATCTAGAATATGTAAGACGGACAAAAAGAGTTGTTTTATTTTCAAGGGTATTATTTATTCAAGCACGATCATCAATGTACACAAAATAATTGGGTCAAAGATATTAGGGTATAGAATAATACATCATTTCAAAATACCACCTCACAAATTTCTTAAGTGAAAGAAGTAATATATACTTGACAGACTTGGAGGATAGCATTTAGACAAATGATCAGAATTTGCTAAATGATGATGAAAATCCTAAGATTGCATGTTTTCTAGTGTAATAAAAGCTAGAAGTTTTATTACTAAATGTCTATGTCTAACTTGAATCTTATAATGAGTAAAATAACAAACCTAGATTCATATATACATGAACATACATATGAATATAATATATATAGAAAGATATATACATATACATGCACATATTGTGTATGTGTATCTTAGATAAGGCAAAAATCTGAGGGCACAATTGTAGAAAAAGGAAATCAAAGAACTATAACAATAAATTCACTGTACAAACCTTAATTATATCCTTATGGCAGCATATGCAGATATAAATAACACTATTGGTACAAATAGACAAATATAAATAAAGACTTTATTATAGATAATATTATTGTACCAATGCTAAATGTTGGAGGTATGAAAATGATATTGTGATTATATAGGAGAATAATCTAGTTTCCATCAATGCATGCAGAATTATTTATGGGAAAAATGGCATGACAATTTTTATTTCCTTTTAGATATTCAGCACAATGTAACAGAAAATGTCTATAGAAACAGAGAACTTACTAACAATTAATGAATCTAGGTTAAGTGTATAAAGGTATTGATTATATCATTCTTCCAATTTTCTGTAGATTCCAAATCTTTAGAAATAAAATAATTTAGAAATATAAGATATAATATGATTAGCACTATCAGATAAACCTTAGAAACTTTCTAAAAGTATTTGAAGGAATAAGAGATAACTTCTAGAATGAGAAATTGGAAGAAGTTTCAACAAGACTGACACATTCATACTGGGTCTTGAAAACTGGAGAATTTTTGACAGGTGGACATAGAAGAGAAAGACACTCTAGCTATGATAATGATATAAACCAAACATAAAATGTTAATGCTCAGAATTATTATTGTTGCTATTAAAAGTAATAGTTACAGCTCATGATTAACATATTCAAGACAGTAAAGGATTCAAAGAAAATTGAGATAAATTGGCCAGTGTCTCAAAATAATTAGTAATAGCTTTTGTCTGTTGCACTAGGTGGGAGCAATATATTATTTATACTAGAGGAATAATTGAAACTTTATCCCAGTAGACTATGACCAGCCCTCAAAGAAATCGCAAATATATCATTAATCGTATAGAGCTAGAAGTGGTGTTGAAGAGGTTAATTAGTGTTATCTAAAATCTACTATACATATACCAAGCACAGAATCTTTTCTATAACGTGTATGCATCATATAAACATGGTAGATTACAGGTCCCCTTAGGGCATAATTTAATATAAATGAATATTAGATTGATTTGCTTGAGGATCTCAAGTAGTGCATTAAATGCATTCATTAGCCCAACGTGCCACTGGCAATTTTGTGACTATCAATGAAAAAAAATTAATCTATTTATTTTTAAAGCAAAAATATTCCATCAAAGATGCAGACAGCTTGCTATCTTCAAAGTTATTAGTGATAAAATCTTGAAGATCTTGAATCTTAGTTTTGAGGGCAAATAAGTATAGTTCAGCCAATTTCTAAGGATAGAAAAGGATAACGTATAAAAATCTAGCTTCTAGAGTCAGACAATCTGGGTTCAAATTCTAGCTCCACAATAATTTTGCTGTGTATTTCATAACACATTTTCATCTCAAAGAATAATAGCACTAAAACTCATAAAGTTGTTTAAAGATTATATGAAGTAAAACATAATTTCAGGCATAAAGTAAGTACTCAATAGGCATTTGCAGTAATGTTTTATTGACTAGCAATTGCAATTGAATATTAAAAATTATATTACATTTTATGACTGGAGAAATAATTATTATTATATCTCATGATTGAGGAGGGTGGTAATTGGCTAATCTCAACTATGTTTGGCTGATATCAAATGGAATTACTTAGGGAAACAAGCAGATTGGCTCTGTAAACATGATTTCTCTGAATAGGAATTTGGAGGAAAGAGACGTTATTCTAGTTAATAATTTGCAAAATGAGTTTTAATGTAAAAAGAAATTGTGTTTCAGAGAACAAAGACTAGGTTTGGGTTTTATAGCAAAAGTTCCTGTCCAGGTTCCCAGTTAAGATTCATTTATGCAAATGAAATACTGAAGTGCACTTAGCTCTGATTGGTAAATGCAGAAAAGTTCTGATTGCTCAATACAGCTGAGCCCTGGTATGGCTTAGCCCTCATAGGCCACGGCAGATGATGTCTTATTGGCTGGTTTCCAAGCCACCAGAAGTCTTTGTTGGATGTTTTTATCAAATGGAGAGGTGGAGGGTGTGTGGGGGCATTCTAGCTACAGTTCAGATTGACACTAACAGAACTAATCTGGCTTGATTGTAGAAAGAGAGGTCCTATGACACTTTTACAATATCTTTCTAAGAACACAGACTGCGTGACTGTTCCCTCACATAGATACGGTCACCAATTTCTGTTTTAATGTTGAGCACCTCAGTTAGCCATGGTAAAGCCATTCTGTCTGTTGGCTGGAGGCATATTTTAGCAGCTCTGATACTCACCTCTTATTCTTCCCATGTGACCAGTGAGATAACTCAGAATTATTTTTTTTCTTGGTGATAGAAAAGCACAGAAGTCCAATTGCGCAAGCGTTTTTAAGCCTCCATTTGAATCATACTTACTAGCACCCCATTAACACATGCAGATCACATAATTGAGCCTATAGTCTATGCTACACAGTAAAGGTTATGAATACTGGGAAAAGAATGGACATTTGACCATTTTTTACAAACTACCTAAGGAAATAGAGACCTGTTTACACTGAGAAAGCAGACAGTTTTATAATATATTTGGGATTTTCAAGCAGCCATCCCTCTCATAAATTTCCCAAAAGAATTAATCACAAAGGTTCATAACCCTGGAAAAGTGGTATGTCAGTTAATTCTTAGCTATTTTTCCCCACTTCTACCAATATAATGTGCACTCAGAATACTTTTGATAAATGACTCTGGGTACAGAAGGAATGATCTTCTAATGTAAAATGAAACCAAGTTTTTAAGGCATGACTTCTGACTCTCTGAGTGGAGTACACAGAAACATTATCCACTATGATACAGGTACTATTATGCTGGTGCGATAGATCAGCTCCTAAAATTTCCTAAGGAAATAATTAAAGCAGTGAAAATTAAGCAAAGAAAGTTAGCTAAATTGAAAGTTGATGTAGTATTGAACATTTCTCAGAAACACAAAAGCAGATGGATCTTCATAGGAGTCAGCAAACTAAATCTGACCCTGAGCCTGATTTGTATGGCTTCTATTCTAAGGATTGTTTTTACATTTTAAAATGATTTTAAAAACTCCAAAGAAACATAATGTTTGATTACATGTGAATATTACATACAATTCAAATTTCAATGTCTGTAAATAAAGTTTTATGGTAACACAATATATTGATTGGTTAACATATCTTCTATGGCTGCTTTGCCACTATATTAGTATTGAATTGTTGCAACAGGGAACATCTGTTGCTCTTCTCAATTCCCACTACTGTTCAGCTCACTATAAATTACAATGACACAATTAAAAATTAACAGTTTCCAGCACTACAGTGTCATTATCACACACTTTACTATTATATTTTTAGCAGTACATGATCAACATGTCAAAAAGAGGTAAGAAGAAAAAGTGAACTTTCAATGCCAAGCTTTAAAGGCACAGTGGAGTAATTAATTATTTTGTAACCAAATTAGAGGGCAAAGCATTATGTTTATTCAATATGGATGCTATGATTGTCCTGAAGTCAACATTATTGCAATAAATATTCATCATGACATTTTCAATATGGAAGCAATGGTTAGATAAATTTGATAATTTTAAATGGAATAGCTTAACATTATAGAATTTCTTTACAAAAAGTAAGACTGCTACAAAGAGAAAGAAAAGAAAAAGAAGATGAAAAATAAGTTTCCAAGTGGTTCTCATGAACAGATTCGAGCTAGCTGTAACACACCATTGCCCATTTCAGTAAAAGTTATGACATGAACAGACATTTTTCAAAAAAAGACATTTATGCAGCCAACAAATGTGAAAAAAAATGCTCATCATCACTGGTCATTAGAGAAATGCAAATCAAAACCACACTGAGATACTATCTCACACCAGTTAGAATGACCATCATTAAAAAATCTGGAGAAAACCTATTCTGGAGAGGATGTGGAGAAATAGGAACACTTTTACACTATTGGTGGAAGTGTAAATTAGTTCAACCATTGTGGAAGACAGTGTGGCGATACATCAAGGATCTGGAAATAGATATAGCATTTGACCCAGCAATTCCATTACTGGATATACACCCAAAGAATTATAAATCGTTGTATTATAAAAACACATGCACACGTATGCTCATTGGGACACTGTTTACAATAACAAAGACCCGGAACCAACCCAAATGCCTATCAATGATAGACTGGACAAAGAAAATGTGGCACATATACACCATGGAATACTATGCAGCCATAAAAATAGATGAGTTTCCTTTGCAGGGACATGGCTGAATCTGGAAACTATCATTCCCAGCAAACTGACACAAGAACAGAAAACCAAACACGGCATTTTCTCACTCATAGGTGGGTGTTGAGCAATGA
This sequence comes from Cacajao melanocephalus, assembly GCA_963573385.1. NCBI lineage: Eukaryota > Metazoa > Chordata > Mammalia > Primates > Pitheciidae > Cacajao > Cacajao melanocephalus. The sequence goes on from CAUYLG010013832.1 coordinate 41,892, forward strand.
GAACATATGAACACAAAGAGGAGAACATCACATACTGGGGTCTGTTGCTGCGTAGGAGACTAGAGGAGGAAGTGCGGGGGGTGAGGAGATTGGGGAGGGATACAGTGGGAGAAAGACCTAGTGTAGGTGATGGGGGGATGGAGGCAGCAAACCACCATGGCATGTGTGTATCTATGTAACAATCCTGCAAGATTTGCACATGTACCCCAGAAATTAAAGTATAATAATAATATTAAAAAGTTCATCATTAACAAAATCCTAAGAGTTGTAAGTTGTCTTTCACTTGGAATGAATTATGGCTGATTATTTCTATTTTTAAGTTTGACCAGATGCATTGATTTCTTTTAAATTCTGATGAGAAAATGCTAAAATATTGCTAAAGATTTCCCACTGAAAACAGTAGCAAATAGCAAATAAGTGATAAAGCACCATGTGTCTTAGGTTCCTGGCATGTACCAGTAAATCACATATCAAAGTAAGGTCTTTGTAATTTCTCTTATATGTACTGTACCTAGAATATTCTCTAAAAAAATAAATCCAGTCATAGTTCTTTCCCCAGAAATTAGTAAATTATATATTGAATGAATATTTTAAAATAATTGTGTTGATAATTGACTGGCTATTGTTGTGCAGAGTTTAACACGTGCCATAGATACGTCTGTTTTTATGAGTATGTGTTTTATTCCATTGCTAAGTGTGTTATTTATAGAAGTGCTTTGCATTTATACATAGAGAAACTATTGCATTCAGTCATTAGCTATTATAAGATGCTTTCAAATATGATTTCTGTGTATTTGATTTGGGTTACAAGGGGTGAAGTAAAGGAAATTACCAATTTTGGCAGGGTGACTTCATTAGCTATCATAAATCTGGATTGTAGGATAAGGGTAAATTAACGGACTCTTGCTTTAAGGTCTGAATGAACATCTTTTCTCTTAGGTAGACTATTTTACTCAGTTTAATCTAAGGCAGCAGTTGGACAGAAGATGTGGGAGTATGATTATAAGATGTGAGTGTATGATTATAAAAATTTCTAATGAAGATAAAAGTTAGTCTTAGGTGGTCAGAAAGCAATTAGAACTAGTTAAAAGTTGTCTTAAGGTTAAATGTTTATTATGTATGGATAATCTCTACAGAATCCAAACACAGGGCAAGACACAAGGAAACTCAAGCAATGTCCCATACAAAAATTAATAAAAATTAAGGATATTCTTGCTTATTTTTCTGACACTTTAAACTTGTGATCCCAAAGTTTTGTGTCATTATGAAATCATCCCATACTATTTGCTGTTAATATCTCCTTGAGTTTATTTCAAACTTTGTGAATATAATTTTATTAATATTTGAGTTTAATATTCTAGCATGGTGCCTAACACAAAATAGCACCAATAAATCTATCTCAATTCATCTAGTCTTTTAACAAATACTTGATAGCCTACTACATTTCAGGTGCTATGCTAGGTAATGTAGACAAAGCAGTGAATAAGGAGCCAAGGTTTACGAAACTCACAGTCTAGTGGGAAAAAAAATAATCAACATGCTAATACACAGCGTCTCTACATTCTGTAATAAGCAATATTAAGGTAATATTGTAACCCACTGTAATGCCTACATGACATTGCTGAATTTATGCACTACTCTAACTCTGCTTCTCTTTAAGAAACAGGACACTGGCAATATAAAATTTCCCTTTGGAACTAGACCAGCTGAGACTAGTTAGAACCAAGATGGCTGACTGAACAGCTTAAAAAAAAAAATCCTGACTTCATTATAATCTCATTTCCATTCTAAATGGCACTCCCACCAGTGCTATGAATTTACAATCCCTATGACAATGATTAGAAGAGGCCATTAGAGGACAAAAATGGAGGTGACACTCTGGTTCTGAGAATCTGACTTCCATTTCTAGAAAAGACATGGATATTCCTCCCATTCCCTTAAATGTCCAACCTCTTTGTCAGAGAAATCTATATGTTAAACCCCTCAACCCTCACTAGTGAAAAGTTTATTTGTAAGCCAAGTTCTCGCTTCTCAATTCTGCAGCCATCAAGTAAAGCCTGCACTGCTTGACATCCACTTCTGGTGTTACATATTGGCTTTGTGACACAGAGCAGGGAAAGACCCCATTTGTTAGGGAATCAACTTTGTAGGTAAGAATAAAATAGCATGTATTATATTTTGAGTTGATTTCTGAAAGAGTAGAATAATCCATACAAATAGGTAGGTATTATCAAGCCTCTCACCTTGTTTTTCCTGAGGAAACTGTACTAAAGGTCCAATGATAAATAAATCTGTAAGTAATGAGCTGCAAATCACACCCAGATGATTCTCTCGTTCGTCTACTGCAGAACATATTTTCTAGTAACTATAGGTATACCCAAAGATGCTGGGCTTAGGAAAGACACAGGTTTTCTATCACGAGAAACTTGGACAATTTGGGAGGTTCTCTTTGGATCACTTCTCTTCGTGACCCAAAATTGCAGATATAAGGTTAATAGATACGCCTCCCAGGACCTTGCAAGAATCTTTTCAGATCAGGGACACTAAGATATATTTTGTATTTTCCTCATGGAGAATCATTAAGATTGCCAGATTTAGCAAATAAGATAAAGAAAGACTACTTTAATTTAAATTTTAGATAGACAAAGAATATATTTTTTTTTTTTTTACCATTAGTGCATCCCAAATAGTGTACAAAACATGGCTATAAGTAAAAAAAAAAAAAAAAAAAAAAGATGTTGTTTAACTGAAATTCAAGTTTATCTAGGTGTTTGGTATTTACTGTCAACTTTATTGGGAGTCAGGAAATCCCCATATTGCAGAGGAGGCAGAGGTGGGGAAATGCACAGAGAAACAACATGTAAACTCGATTAGTGGGAATAGGAAAGATTAGGGAAGAACCTTGTTTTGAGTGACTTTTCTACATAGATCTTTCACATCTTTGTACATCTAAACATAAATACTTAGTTTATTCTAGACTATGTTTTCAAAGATTTTCATATAAACAAATATTCTTAAAGATAGAGATGCTTCCCTCCCTAGAGCTGATTTTCTTATATTCTAGGCTAATAATGTCTCTCTCCAGACAGGAATGAAGGATAAGTTTTGACAGGATCCTCTTATATAAAAGTGGTGCTTCCTAATATTGGTACTCTTCTCCTCTATCAGGGCCTCACTCACTAACCATCTGTTGCTAGAGTACTAAATGAATATTGCTTGTCATACCGTGAAAAATTTTTCCCAAACTCAATCCTTTAAAATTCCCCTAATATACTAATTTGTGTTCTAGTAAGGCCAAACTTTAAGTAAAAGAAACACACACACTCACACACACATATGCACACACTGCCACTGCTGCTAAGAAATATTTTGATTTTGCTGAGGTTGTTTTTATTTCCCTGTATTGAGCAGTCTAGAACAGTAAAATCCCCATACCTCATAGCAACAAAAAATCAGATGCCTTGATTTCAGAAACTGACAGCTTGGCAGATGGTGTAGGTTATTTTGGATTTTTATAGGCTTTTTGTGTGTAAGTCGTGTGTCACATACTAGATAAATAGCACAAGGTCAGATGTGTATTATAAATTTTTGAAGTCCCAGTACTAGCACTGTAAATTATACTTGATAAATGTTTATTGTTCAGATATTTGAGTGTGCCCTTCTTCTGTACTGTAATATTTGGCAACTTGCTACTGTGTTGAAAACTTGTTTCCTTTCTCCCTGAAATGGCTTGCTCAAGCACCCCAACACAAAAAGCATATGGCAAAGAGAAGAAACTCATTTATTCACTTGGTTGGTTGTCTTCTGAATTTCTTGCAACTTCCCATGTACAGGGTACTTTAGGCACACTTCTTTTAAAGGAGGGTTGCTCTTAGAAGAGATGCTGAAAGGCCTTCCTTTACCTGCTCTTCCCTAAGTCTCTCACAGCAGACAGACTCTTAAAATCTGAAGAGCATACCAAGTGTCCAGTTCCAGGAAGCTCACCTTGAGTGCGGTAGATTATACATTTTTCTGGGCATCTGAAAGGTAAACAACCCAAAGACCAAGTCATCTTCTCTCTCTCTCTCTTCCACTTGTTTACCAATGACTCTTTCATATATGGTCTGTTAACTTTCTACTCTGAAGATAAAAGCACAATGAGGCAAACACACTAAACGTATTGGCATTAGAGAAAACAGCTACCTTACTTGTGCTCCCCAAGATCTGGTATTTTTTGCTTTACTAAGATACCATAGTTTTTTCAGTCTATCATTTTGCCTATCACTGAAGTTATTCGTTTTAAATTTGTCACTATTGTTATTGTTATTGTCATCATGAAATATCATCTTTTCCAAAGCAAATATTATCACCACTTGATGGCCAGTCATTGTAAATGACAGTGAAAAAATAGAAAGATATTTTTTATTCCAGCCCTTTGTAATTTAGCATTAAGACTGGCTCTTATTTAAAGATTTAGCATTGCTCAGGAAATGGGTCTTTCAGAATAATCACAATATTTTATAACACTATCAAATGTATTAAGCTGAGTTTAATGATAATAAGTCATATTTTTTCCATAACCTTTCAGTGTACACTTGCAATTGAGTGCAACCCAAATTTCATTATCGGCAGCTTTCCTACACTGCATTCAGCTCTTTCATTTATTTTGCAGTTGTTGAAATAAAACGAAAAAAAATGAGATGTTTGACTTAAAAAAAACATATATGAAACATGGACAGAGAAAAATTCAATTTGACACGTGGTGGTATACAGTCTTGTATACTGTAGTATATGTTGTCCTTTATATTACCCAGTGTATTTATTCTGTATCATTATCGCCCAAGGATTTATGCACTGTGCCATAAGACAAACAAATTGAGCAGAATGGCTCAGGGACCATATTCCATCCATGCCAGAAGATGTAAATAAGTAAATAAATAATAAATAGTTCCACTTAGAATTCCAAATCTGGCTGCAAGGGCACAGGGAGTGTTCATTAGCTCATAGAGCTGAGGTAAGAAGTAGAATACCAGAAGGTCAAAACAAATTTTACATAGAGTGGAATTTGTCAAAGGCCAATATTTCTCATGCTTAGTAGGAAATGACCTAATATGACATATATATATAAACAAATTATGCAAATAAACAATGCATTTTTTCTCTTTTGCAGTACTTTGAAAGAAGAACAACACATGAGTTTTGAAAAATTAACATATGGGTCTTTAGTTTCACCTTATGCAGATCTAAAGTAGAATTTATTCCCTAATTTTAAATCATGAATTTTCCTTTAAAAATTTACAGTCATGTTACATGAAAACTGAGAGTGACGTGTTACCTCTAGTACAAATGTTCACTCATGTTTTTTATTTTTAAAACCAAGTGTGAACTATTTTTACAAAGTATTTTATTATTAGTTTCTTGTAGAATTAAGCAATATAATATAACACATTTTTACTGCTTTGAAGAATGTTCTTTCCATCCTTCATGTTTATAAAAGATGGAAAGGGTTGTATGTGTAGTTACTTTTTAAGTATTTGTATGTGTTCCAATTATTTGAGAAACTTTCTGGTTAAAAACATGGTTGTTTATTGCAGCATCTTTCTCCTATTGTCCTAGACAATACAAAAAGGTGATAAACAATAAGGAAAACAACCACCAAAGAGGGGGGAAAAATCCTGAAAAATCACTTCTAATAAAAAGAGGGTACAAATAAAATCTTCAGATTCCAGAATAAACAAAAGTACCAATAATGTGACATATGACTCAAATCTTGAGGAAGGAGGTAAAATAAAGTATTGAGAAATAAGTAAGAAAGTTTAATGATCGTAAGTCATATATTACGACCTACATCAACTGTATCACTTCTCACAGAGCACCAGGAAGTGAATGCTTTCTGAACGGAAGGACCTCATCTATAGTACAAACTATGCCTGTCATTTGCAATAATGGATGCAGAAACCAGAATAAGCAGGGCTGATGGTGGAAGAAATTTTTAACCAGATTTAATTCAGAAAGGAAAATTGGAGAATTTCCTAAAGAAATCACAGAGAATGAAAATCCACATGCAGATTGGAGAAGTAGCGAGGCCACTGTGGCCTCAGCATTCAATACAGACAGAGAAATCTCTTGAACATTGCTACTTCATAAATTGTTCTTACTTAATCATGAAGAAGAAAATAAAAGTAACATGGACATAATCAACAAAAGTGTGATGAGAAAAAAAATGTGTGAATGTAAATGAGCATCAGATTTTACCAGTGAATGGAGAGCATTGACTAGAAACTGTTGCCAAGCAGCAAGTAAAAGTAATCAAACATTTACAATCAAGTAAATAACCAAGGAAAACAAAATACAATTAAGTCCTCATTTTATAAAGAAAGAATGAAATTCAGAAATATAATATTTATAGGAGACAATAATTGTAATGACAATAATTACAGAAAAAGATAAAATGTTTGAAGTATACAATAAAGAAAAGGATAATCACTAATGTAAAGACTGAATTTGAAGGTGCACAAGAAGAATAAAAATAATACCAGAAACATATGAAAACCTTAGTAATCAATGATGACATCTGTAAAAAAAATAAGACCAAAAACAATACAAAAAAAGTATCCAACTCAGTAAGATACAAAATATACACAAAACAAGCAAATAAAATAAATTAAAGAAAAATTTTAAAATAACAGATATAAACAAAATCTCATCTTTGGGAGAGAGGTATCTATATAGAGATTAGATATAGATATAGATACACACACATTTGAGAGACTTATATGTATACACAAAATGATATAATAATTCACTGGCCTCCCTAATGAAGACAAATATGGAGTGAGCTCAAAAACACAAATGATTTTGAGAAAATAATCACAAGCAACCCTCAAAAATTTAATTTTTGTATGCAAATAAACTTATAAAATATCTAGGGAAATAGCTATCAAGAAGTTTTCATATAAGATATACAGGGGAGAAACACAAACTTTTTTGCAGAATGAGTCTGTTACCAAAGGACATATCCTCCTCAAAAAGCACCTAGCCCAGCCAAATCCGTGGAATAAGACATCCTTTTCAACTAAAGAATTTTATGAAATATAAACTTTTAAGAGAATATAAAAAGATGAAACATTTCTACATGATTTATGACAGCAAATTTTCATAAATCACTGATTTTATACCTCACAAAAATTATACAAAATAGAAAACCACAGACCATCACTAATAAATATTTTTAAATTCCTAAATAAATTTTAGTATAGAAATTTAATAGCATGTTAAAAATAATGTATTATATAAGTATGAATTATTACAGGAATAGAAGCATAGGTTATTATGAGGAAATGTATTAATATAATGTGTCATTAGATACATGGAGACAAATTGTTCAGTCATGTCAGAGATGCTGTTATAACACAAAATGTTGATTTGAGAACATGGACTACACAAATCATGGAAAAATATTTGGTGTTTCAAAGTGTTCAGGCAACTCCTATGCTCAGGAGCTAAAACATAAACATTTTGGAGAAATATGAGACTATCAGACAGGGTTCCATAAAACGTCCCTTTTTTCCTAGGAGCATGTATTCTCTTTTCAGCTTGAATTGACAAGATTTTATTGAGCAATATATGCAGAAACATTAATCACACAAAGGAGCCATTTTCATTTATGAAATTCTCCTTTTTATAATCCCATTAATTGAACAGCTTACATGACTTTCAAAAGATGTCTCCATAAATTCATGTATCCCAGATTTAGTTATTATAAATAATCCAGAAAAATGTGGTGTGTCCTACTAAAAATATTTTATTAAAAATATTGTACATAATCTTTTTGCTAGCAAATAGTATTAGCATTTTCACTGGGAGGATAGTGTAGTGGCCATTAGCTTCATTATGATGGTATTTGACTGAAATAATTTATACCTCTATGAGGTCCTAACAGAGAGGGAGGGGCTGTAGGCCTGTTATTTGCAATTATCTCCATAGGCACTAAAATGAAACTTAACGAGATTCACGAATTTTTATTGACAAAGAAATTATTAAGAGAAATAATTTTGAAGTAAAGAAATAAAAAAATATATAAAGGCAAATAAAAGACCCATTAGGGAAAAAAATGATATCTCTGGAAAATAAAAATAGATATAACTATAAAACTACTATAAATAAGACAGATAATTTTTATACTGAAAATGTAGTCTATGTATGTTTCAAAACAGAGCAAATGAAAATACACCTGTTATAGCAGCAGCCAAAGATAATATATTTAGAAATAAAATTATCTATAAATATGTTCTATATGATTTTATTCTTATAGAAGTAAACTTTTTAAAAAGACACATATAGAAAATGAACACCCCATCAATAACACACAAACATTGAGCAAATGAAAAGAAAAAAATAAATCCAGATAAACACCATTTAATTAATCAAAGGCAAAATATGCTGTGTTATTTTCTCAGTAAATTCATTTAAATATTTAATATCCCTATAAGAATACAAACAGATTTTTCTACCACTGAACTATTTGAAGTTAATATTTACATGTAAAAATAATAAAATGTAAATCGTGGAAAATAATCTCTGAACAAAAAAATCAAATGATAGAGGATTGTTTTCTACCAGATATTAAAGCATTTTATCAAGACTTAAGTATTGAATCAGCGTGCTAATAGTTCATGAATAGCTTCATATATTAAAAAACAGAATATAAAGTTCAAAATAGACCAAATGCAAATTAACTAATAAAAGTAGCATGTGAAATCAGTGAAGAAAAAAGATGGAACATTCAATAAGTCCTACTTGTAATCCTGAATAGCTCTCTGCAACACAATAAAAACACATAATAAAATAAATATTGATAAATATCATCTCATATTTATTGATAAATTACAAATGGATGATTCATGTAAATGAACATTGTAAGCATTACAATATTAGAAAACAGAGAAAAATGTTTTATAAACCTAGATTATTTAAAACTGCCTTAACTATAAGACTAAAAAAAAAGAAATTGATGAATTTGAACATAAATAAAATAAGACTGTGAATAACAACCTGGTAAAATTACTAACAATGCCATCCACAAACATAGACAAATCTCCAAGCTACATGTTCTACTATTAATTTAGATAGAAATATGGGTAAAAAGTGAATAGTACCAAAATACATATTTCAAACAAATAAGTTCACTTTGTTCTTAAAATCATGAAAAATGCCTATCTTTATTCTTTGTAAGAGAAATATGAATTCAAGTAATATTGAGATGCTACCTTTACTTTTCAGTTTGGCAAAAATCCAAGTTTGGAAATACGATCAGTTGGTGAGGTGTTTGGAAATGAATAATCTATAGCTGATCAGAATGTAAATAGTTATACTTCCAATTAAGATGACTTAGAAATATCTATTAAATTTAAAACTACAGATACATTTAATTTTGTAATTTCATAGGGGAGTTTGTTTTATAGATACATAGACACATGAAAGAAATATGATGTGTACAAATTTTACTATTTGAAACTACTGTAATGACAAATTATAAAAAATCAACTTGATCAATTTAAAAAACAGAATACTTTCATTTAACACAATATTGTGAAGAAAGATAAATCTTTCAATGTACTAATAAGGAGACATCTTAACTATATAATAGGGTATTATATTTTGTGTAAAAATGAGGGAAGATAGTTTATTCCTATTGGCTTATATAAACATAAACTCACGAGGGACGTAAAAATAGCAGTTAAGACTAATTAATTATGAATTGATGATATAGTTGGTATTGAGAGGATAGGAAATTATTTTATTATATATTTTATAAAGATGTATGCTGAAAATTTCTAATTCATACTTCTGTTACTTCTATATTTGTCCAGTAGACAGCATACTTCCATGAAAAGGAATTCTTTCCACATTATTTTCTTTTTCAAGGTTTTATTATTTATTGCCAATGCTTTATATTTTATATATTATTTTTGAAATAAATACATGCGCTTCATACATTTTTAAAAAAGAACTGAAACGCAAGGGGGACTGAAATAATGAAGATAATAAGATAATGAATGTAATTAAATAAATTCCCTATTTGCTACATCTATCAAATGAACATAAAATGGTATATGTTGTTTAATAGAAAAAAGAAATGTTTTTAAATAATTATTATACATATTCTATGGAACCTTTAAGAGTTGATTCTTAGTGACATTTGAGATAATTTTGTTTTGTGCCTTATTGTTTTTTCTGACAAGTTAATATGTGAAAGTTTTGCATGAACATTTAAAGCTAGACATTCTCAAATATCATATTTGAAATATAAATGTTAAAAAGAGGAAATGATTAATAACAAAAAAAGCACCTTTTTGTTTCAGTGGATATATATGTCTAGAAGAGACAGCTTTTAGGTATACAAACTGTGGAAACTGATTTGATATTAATTAACCAACACTTTGGTTATCATGTAAATATCTTCAAAAGATGACATGCAGGATTTTAAATGTCATAACTTCCTTCTATATGCCTTTAATAAATGTACTGTAGAGATTCTGTAGTAAAATCTTAAGTGATACCACCTGAGGGAGACCACAATACTCTCAAGCCACAGGATCTTGTTCCTCTCATGGGCTTCACATTAACATTTTACAGTTTCTTATCTAATGCTTTTCATTGGTTTTACCTTTCTTCCTGTATTCCTTTTTCTTATTTTGATTTTTAAATTTGCGTTTAAAAATGTTTTCTACATTTTTATTTTGAAGAATGCCAAAGTTAGTGTTGAAAATATGTCCAACTGGTGAACTAAGATTTAGCAATATTGTGCTGTAATTATATTTTTCTAAATATACATACACATTCCTTTCCTCTTAAATAGCTGAAAAAAAATAAAAAACTTGAAGACCTTCATCTTGAGTACTTTAAAATATAATTCTGGCCTGGCCCGGTGGCTCATGCCTGTAATCCCAGCATTTTCGGAGGGCAACATAGGCGGATCACTTAAGGTCAGGTGTTTGAGATCAGCCTGGCCAACATGGTAAAACCCCATCTCTACTAAAAAAATACAACAATTATCCAGGTGTGGTGGCAGGCGCTTGTAATCCCAACTACTGGGAAAACTGAGACAGCAGAATTTCTTGAACCCAGGAGGGAGAGGTTGCAGTGTGCTGAGACAGTGCCATTGCACTCCAGCCTGGGTGACAGAGTGAGACTCCATCTTAAAAAAAAAAAAAAAAAATACATCTCTTAGAAAAATCTTTATCCAGAACCAATATGAGAGCCAAGTAGTAACTTTAAATTTTCTAATAGCCACATTTATAAAAGTAAAAATAAACTTTGAATTAATTTCTATAATATATTTTATCTAATCTGTTATAGCCATAAAATGTCATCATTTCAACATCATCAATGAACATAAAAAATTAATATGATACTTTATTTTATTTTTAATCCTAATTTCAATGTGTAATTTTATACTCTGAGCATGTTTGAATTTGAACTCACCATGTTTCAAGTGCTCTCAGGCATGTGTGGCTAGTGGCTACCAAAATGATCAGTGTAGTTCACAAGCCTTGCTATGGTCCAAGCAGAGAATAGCAAAATGAATCCCTCAAAATTTTCTGCCCACATTCTCACCTGTGTAATAAGACAATGCAGTCTTATCTTTACCCAAACATCCTAAAACATCTCTTGTAAAGGTGACTCTCATTAGTCTACCAAAATTAGTATTAAATAAAACAAGGATATCAATTTATGAGCCATTCTGTGACCATCTTTTGAAGCTCAGTTTAGTCTGGAGAGATAGATAGTAAGTATGTGTGCTAATTTGTCCTTCATTGTGTGCATCTGATACTTAACAATTTTTCCCCAAACAACCTAAAGCACCTTAATGCATCATTTACCTTCTTAGTGTCATCTCTCTGCTTCTGCTTCTTTTTTTTTTTTCCAAGCAGTAAATGTTCGATTTACCTATGGACAACTAAAAATGTCATTAATGAGGCAGTTTTCTTAGCATGAATTCCTTAAAACTAGGCCCCAAGGAAAAACACTTGTCTGCAGTAGTTTATTTGGGAATGTTATCCCACAGAGCAGGAATATAGAGCAGGAGATGTACATAAAAATAGCGAGAGAACATCAGTACAAAAACATGATATCAAGATGGCATTTCTTTATTTTATTATTATTTTTGTATTTTAGGTTCTGGGGTCATGGGCAGATCATGCACGATGGTTGCATAGGAATATACAGGCAATGTGATTTGCTGCCTCCATCCCCCCATCACCTACATCTGGCATTTCTCCCCATGTTATACCTCCCTAACCTCCCCACCCACTGTTGTCCCTCCCTTAGCACCCCAACAGACCCCAGTGTACGATGCTCCCCTCTCTGTGTCCATGTGTTCTCATAGTTCAACACCTGCCTATGGATGAGAACATGCTGTGTTTGATTTTCTGTTCTTGTGTCAGTTTGCTGAGAATGATGGTTTCCAGATTCATCCATGTGCCTACAAAGGACATGAACTCGTTGTTTTTTATGTCTGCATAGTATTCCATGGTGTATATGTGCCACATTTTCCTTGTCCAGTCTATTATCGATGAGCATTTGGGTAGGTTCCAGGACTTTGCTACTGTAAAAAGTGCCACAATGAACATACCTGTACATGTGGCTTTATAATAGAATCATTTATAATCCTTTGGGTATATATCCAGTAATGGGATTGCTGGGTCAAATGGAATTTCTATTTCTAGGTCCTTGAGGAATCACCACACTGTCTTCCACAATGGTTGAACTAATTTACACTCCTACCAACAGTATAAAAATGTACCTATTTCTCCACATCCTCTCCAGCATCTGTTGTCTCCAGATTTTTTAGTGATCGCCATTCTAACTGGCATGAGGTGGTATCTCAATGAGGTTTTGATTTGCATTTCTCTAATAATCAGTGATGATGAGCATTTTTTCATATGTCTGTTGGCCTCATATATGTCTTCTTTTGAAAAGTGACACCATGGAATACTATGTAGCCATAAAAAACGATGAATTTGTGTTCTCTGTAGGGACATGGATGAACCTGGAAACCATAATTCTCAGCAAACTGATGCAAGAACAGAAAATCAAACACCAGATGTTCTCACTCATAGGTGGGTGCTGAACAATGAGAACACATGGACACAGGGAGGGGAGCATCACACACTGGGGTCTGTCATGGGGAAACAGAGGAGGGACAGCAGGGGTTGGGGAGTTGGGGAGAGATAGCATAGGGAAAAATGCCAGATATAGGTGATGGGGAGGAAGGCAGCAAATCACACTGCCATGTGTGTACCTATGCAACAATCTTGCATGTTCTTCACATGTACCCCAAAACCTAAAATGCAATTTAAAAAACTCTTTTAAATTAATTCACCATGAATAGTATTGGGATTTTTGGGGCTAGGGAGGAGCAGGTGAAGGGGAGTTTAACCATATCTAGAAAATGAAACAGAGATAAGAAATAAAGTATAGATCTTATCGACTGAATTAAGATGCATAAACTTTAGAGCCTCCCAGATGTGGATATTTTAATTGATTCAATTTAAGCTTTTTGTACATTATTAAAGAGAAAGAAGAGTTAAGGGCACCCTCCAAAATGAACTGTGAGCAGAGAAATCTCAAAGCCATATGGCTATAGCAGGTCCAGGCTCACCTTTGAGTAATGCAGCTAAGAAAGGGGACTTGAGAACACAAAGGCTGCCAGAAAACTGGGGGCTGTGCCTCTGTGAGGCCAGGCCAAGGTCCCAGACAGAAAAATGTAATCTAAATATAGTCATAGACCACAGGGGCCTGAGCTCTTAGTTGCTATCCCGAAAGGGGGCCAGGGAATGCTTGGGGACTGTCCCCCAAGCCACAGCTCTGATGTGCTGCTGTGCTCATCAAGGCCACAAGGAACTACATCATGAGAAACAGGCTTCAACACCAAAGGTGGACACTGATGGACCTAGAGACAGAGCTGCTTTCCGGCCTATGTGAGACAGTCAGGGGCGCCTGGTCACTGCCCGTTAAGGTTGACACGTGGAAACCAGAGAAATACCAGAAATACAGCTCCTGGAAAACAAAGGCAATGCATGTCCTAGAATGTACAAAGGGATGCTGACCAGGTAGTTTCAGGACAGTAAATCAATTTCTAGATTTGTGGAAAGAGCAGATCTTCAAAGGATAAGAATTCTGGGGCACACTGGAAGTGAGGGGGTGAAAGGCGATCTCTGCCTTTGCCAAGGATTTGTGTGGAGATGGCTGGGCATCCCACAGCGGGCCCCAGAAAGAGAGAAGCCCCAAGATGGGAGACCAAAAGGGGCTAATTCAGAACCTCCCTGCAGGAGCGGGTTTGGATCAAGGAGGAAGAATAGGAGATCTTTAAATGAGAGACAAAAGCAAGCTTGAGTTACGGCTCAATTTCGGTTAAGGCCAACTCTTAACTGCTTCTCCTAGAACCTTCTCCTGTCTTCCCCTTTGTTGCTGAGCCCTGATCCATCCTGAAGAGCAGCAACAACAACAATAAACGATTGTTACTTTTTAATGAGTACTTACTCTATTGCAGATTAGTACAATCTAATTACTTTATAGTCATTACCCATTTAATCCTCACAACAGTGCTTATTTTTTCTCATTTTACACATGATAAAACTAGAGTTTAAAAAGTTTAGCTGTCACTTCGGGAGGCCAAGGCAGGAGGAGTGCTTGAGTCTAAGAGTTTGAGACCAACCTGGGCAACATAGTGAGAACTTGTTTCTAAAAAAAAAAAAAATTTTTTTTAATTAGCCGGATTTGTTGGTGAGTTCCTGTAGTCCTAGCTACTACAGAGGCTAGGGCAGGAAGATTGCTGGAGCACAGGAGGTTGAGGATGCAGTGAGCTTATGATCACTCTACCACACTGCAGCCTGGGCAACAGAATGAGACCCTGTCTAAAACAAAACAAAACAAAACAAAACAAAAACAGTGTAGCTGCTTGTCTAGGGTCACACAGCCCAAAAGTGGCAGAGCTGGAATTCAAACCCAGATGTTTCTGAATTCAGAGTTACCTTAAGGGCTACTAGTCCTGGGTCTCCTGCTTCCCCTCCTGGCAAGCTTGACCTAGAAGGAACTACCCTTCAGGCAACTATGTTCCCTGAAAGAGATCGCACACTCAGTCACAGAGTAGGTGTGCAAAAAACGTTTTGTTGGGATCTGTTCCAGGTTGAGACTAGTGGGTGAGATCACTGGGGAGCACCCAGGCTGCAGGCTTCAGGGAACAGAGCTGCACCTGACAGAAACCTAAACTCCAGTTCCCTTGGGCCCTCTCACCTGCTGTACCAAATTTGCAGAAACTGAGAGATAGTCTCAGCTCTCTGCTCTCTGGCCTGCTGAATACAAAGAGTTGCCTGGAGCCCCATGGATTCTACCCCTGGATTCATCCTTGAATACTTTTTGTACAATAAAATTGGGCTGAAGAGTCATTTGCTATGAGCTTTTGCACAAAAATTCAATTTACCTTTATTATAAAATATTAATAATAAAACTTTATAAATGCCCTGATTTTATTAGATCTGTCCCATTAAGAAAGTAGGAGCATCTAGGGTGGGGGAGAGGAATGTTTTGAAGGAGATCAATTATACTTGAATAACTTTCCTAAAGAATTTTGTCTTTTTTACTTATAGACTGACCTATTTTTCCAAATGCTTTCTCTCAATATGCATTCATCAAGGATACTTTTCCTTTTGTCTTTAGTGGAACAGGCTACTATCCGACCAGCTAAAAGCATGGACTCACTGTGTTCAGTGCCTGTGGAAGGTAAGATTTTTACAAGTAGTTTCTGAGTTGGAGATTGCAGTTAGGAGGCCGGAGCTCACTTGCCTTTACAAGCTGCCATACCTGCTTCTCTGTAGTCATGATCACACACAATTATCTAGTCCCAAATCCCTCCCTGACCCTTCCCAAACTCAAGGGGTTCACATAGCCCCATAACCTCCCCTACCTTACTCCAGGGCTAGGCCTAAAGAGCCATCCGCTTTGCCTATCCTTCCTCTAGACACAGAGAAATACCAGAGAAATACCAGAAATACAGCTCCTAGAAAACAAAGGCAATGCATGTCCTAGAATGTACAAAGGGATGCTGACCCTTTGTACTACTTTTCATTCAAACCTGAACCAGGTAAAAGGTCAAGACAGAAGAGGCTCCCCCTTTGGGCAGAAGAAAAGAGCCAAGCATTGATTTATGCCCTATGGTTTTATCCCTAGAGGCCCACGTGTCTTGAATTTGGCTGTTTCCATATGCATTCGCATCCTAGTTTTTGTGTCAGGTCATGATTTTGAATTGGTAGGTTCATTACGTATTCATTCATTCATTCATTCTATATCACTAAACATTAATTAGGCACCAGCTATGTATCAGCCATGTGCAAACCACGGTATCCTTTGTTGGAATAGATCTGTATGCAGTTGCACATGACGTAACACTCATCACCAAAATAATACGTAACATTTATTCTCACAGATCTATCCTTCAGGGCTAACTTGCCTGTATCTCTTCCATCTCTGTTAAGTAACCAACAAGCACCATTACAAGTTACCAGGCAAAGGACTTGTCTGGCAACAGACTGTTAAAACTCCCCTATACTTATCCCGTGACCCCAGTCCATTTAATACAAGATATTTTTCTCTTTCAAAAATGGGTCAAACCAAAACAATACAGGAAATCTTTAGAACAACATTTTTAAAATAATTCTAAACCTTGGCCAGGCATGGTGGCTCACACCTATAATCCCAGCCCTTTGGGAAGCTGAGGCAGGCGGATCACTTGAGGCCAGAAGTTCGGGACCAGCCTGGCCAACATGGTGAAACCCTGTCTCTACAAAAAAAAATACAAGAAATTAGCCAGGCATGGTGTACGTGCCTATAATCCTAGCCACTCAGGAGGCCGAGACACGAAAATAGCTTGAACCCAGAAGGCAGAAGCTGAGGCACGAGAATTGCTTGAACCCAGGAGGCAGAGGGTACAGTGAGCCGAGATTGCACCACTGCTCTTCAGCCTGTCTCAAAAAATAACAATTAATAATAACAATAATTCTAAACCTGTATAATAGTGAGATCTTCTTAAGTTAATTTGATGCTTTCAGCATTTTCTTACTTTTATATTCATCCATTTGGATTTGGTTTGGAAACTTCTTGGGCAGTTCTTACCCAGTTTTACAAGAGTTAATATTTCAAAATATGGGTCATTATATACATGACATATGAGTATTGGACAGATCATCTGACTGTTAAGTCTCTTGTGTCCTTGTGTATTAAAGGAGATCATTACACTTCCTTACAGGGTGGTCGTAAGAATTTTAAGCATAGCGGTATGTAAGATGCCCAGTATATTGCTTAGTACCAAGTTAGAAATTATTTTCTAAATCCCTGGCAACTCACATATCATCTCCAAGCTTATTTACTTCCCACATAGACTTTTCTCTTCTTTGCTTTCATTTCTAAGTCAGTCAAGAACTCAGGCCGGGCGCGGTGCATGCCTGTAATCCTAGCACTTTGGGAGGCCAAGGTGGATGGATCACCTGAGGTCAGGAGTTCGAGACCAGCCTGGCCAACATGGTGAAACCCCTGTCTACCAAACATGCAAAAATTAGCCAGGCATGGTGGCAGGTGCCTGTAATCCCAGCTACTTGGGAGGCTGAGGCAGGAGAATCACTTGAACCTGGGAGGTGGAGGTTGCAGTGAGCGGAGATCACGCCACTGTGCTCCAACCTGGGCAACAGAGCCAGACTCCATCTCAAGAAAAACAAAAACAAAAAAACAAAAAAAACTCACTCCTCACAACTGTGCCTTCTAATATTTAGTTAATTTACATTTCTAGTTTCTCATGCTCTGAATCAACAGGAAGAAGGCTGAGAAAAGGTAGGAAAGGTCTAGTTGATAATAGCATTTGTGTCCTTGCTGGAAAATGGAACCCCCCTGTCTGGGTCCATCTGCCAGAGAAAACTTAATAAGTTTTTAAGGTTCTGAAATAAGACAAGATTCTGTTTATTTTTCCTTTTGGTCGTCTTCATTTTGAGCAAACATCATCTTACTGCCTCTCATCTGTCTCTTTTTTTTTCATTATCTACATTGAGTGCCTGGTAGATGACGGCTCTGTTGAGCAACTTAGCAGCAATCTTTCTTTGAAAACTGCTCTACCTGCATATTTTAAAAGTGATCGGGATCTGTATGGCATGACAGCAAATGGTCCTACGAGAGCATCATGCTAAAACTCTGTGCATATGAGGAAGTGCTTTCTCTTTTGTCATCCAGATGTTACCTGTCTTTTTCTGGGCCGTTATGCCCCTGTTAGAATGCTGTGCCTCTCTAGTATTCAAATGCTATGTGCCTGACCTTACTGGAAGGCCTGCCATTGCATATGTGCCCAGGCTGCTGACCATACACTTGTTCCTTTTTACTAGGAAAAGAAGCCAAGGGAAATTTCAATCGAACAGTTACCACCGGTGGATTTTTCATTCCAGCAACAAAAATGCACTCCACCGGCACCGGCAGCTCATGTGACCTCAGCAATCAGGAGGGCGAATGGGGCCAGGAGGGGATGCCTCCGGGGGCTGAGGGTGGCTTCGATGTGAGCACTGATCGCGGCCATCTCCAGGGCGCTCAGACCCGGCCCCCACCAGAACAGCTGAAGGTTTTCCGGCCTGTTGAGGATCCCGAGGGCGAGCAAACAGCCCCAAAGATGCTGGGTATGTTCTACACTTCGAACGACAGCCCCAGCAAATCCGTCTTTACCAGCAGCCTCTTCCAGATGGAGCCCTCGCCGCGTCACCAGCGCAAGGCGCTGAACATCTCCGAGCCCTTTGCGGTGTCCGTGCCGCTCCGCGTGTCCGCCGTCATCAGCACCAACAGCACGCCGTGCAGAACACCCCCGAAGGAGCTGCAGTCTCTTTCCAGCCTGGAAGAGTTTTCTTTTCATGGGTCAGAGAGCGGAGGCTGGCCAGAAGACGAGAAGCCACTAGGAGCTGAGACTTCTACAGGTAAAGTAGGGGAGAGAGAGGGTCTCTTTCCATCTGAAGGGAGAAAAACCACACTTAAATTTGCTTCAAGTTTGCACAGCAATATAGTGAAGTGGTTAGTTAAGTTTGTGGGCTCTAGAGCCAGACTGGGTACAAACCCAGGCTCTGCCATTTCACTGCGTGATCTTCAGCAGGTTAACGTAACCACTCTGTGCCTCAGTTTCTTAATCTGTAAAGTGGGAATAATTATGTTAATAATACTTTTTTCATAAGTTTGTTGTAAATATTAAATTATTTAATACATATGAAACTCTCAGAACAGTGTTTACCTATAATAAGCATATAATAAATGTTACCTGTTATTATTTTATTCACTTATAGAGTGAGAAGGCAGGAGAAAATCTCAAAATAGAATGCAGAGCTGGAATTGGGGATTCAATTCTTCCAGTCTCCTTCTCTCTCCATCCACCCATCCTCATTTCTACTTTACATTTGCAAACAACATGGCTAGCAACCGTAGCAACGAGAAAGAGCATCCCTCTCCCAATTTCCTTATATCAAATGCAGGAAGGATTCTGAGTGGATCTGTCTGAGTCATATGCCCAGCCTTGGACCAATCACTGTTGCCCTGTCCAATTCTGAGATTGGCCAGACTTGAGTCTCTAGTAACAGCATCCTGATGTCTGAACTAAAAATGCTTCAGAATTCACAATAGTGGTATTTCCTTTTGCCCATCACTTTGTAGGCTTATTTCTTGAAATTCAATTTTATCTTTGAATATGTAAAATATTTACAGAATTCACAAGTTAAAACTGTAGGTCATTCCTTGGTATCCATGGGGTGATTGGTTCCAGGGTGATAGGTGTGTCTGGAGTGAGGAGAGGTTCTTTGATCAACAAGCAAACCTGACCCACATAAAATGGAAGTATTGAGAACCCCGAAGGAAAGGATGGCTGACAGTCAAACCAACAAATGTTTATTGTGATTTAGGAATGTTTCTTTTTAATTAATACTAGTCATTTTCAGCACCCATTAGGTTGTCAGGCACTCTCCTAAGTGTCCTGCAAATATTATCTCATTTCTCCCCTCTATCCTATGATATAAGTAGTCACTATTATCCCCATTTCCTTAAAGAGGAATAGGTTATTGCCTAATCACTCATACCAAGGAAGTGGAAAAACCAGGATTTTAATTCAGACTTTTAAAAAATCCATGCTTGTAACACTCTATCACACTCCCTCCTGTGTTCACTATGGGCTGTGGAGTTACAAAGATTTTTAAGACATGATCCCTTCCCCACAGTGAGCTCACAAACTAAGAAGGGAAACTGAAATTCTGCACTGAAGTTCAGCACAGGGTCAGCCTGTGGAAGCAACATAGGAGCCTCCTCAGGATTTTTGGAATTAGGGAGGGCTTAGATACCCAAAGCACCATGAAAGAGGTGTTCATAGCAGAAGGCAAGGGCACGAATGAGAGGCAGTTCTCTCAGGAGGATTCCAGGAAGATATAGAAGAGGTGACATTTGGACTGAGCCTTCATAAATGGGTAGTGTGTCTCCATACAGAAAAGATGAGAAAGGGCATTCTGGGCTTAGAGAGAGCTACATGTTGTGGGATGTATGTAGGTTTTGGAACCCAACTGAGCTGATTCGGATGCTAGCTTTACTGCTTTTTACCAGTTTGGCAGTGAGAGATTTCGGAGCCTGTTTCTCATCCGCAAAGCAGAGGAGGCTCCTATCCCAAAGGCTGTAATGACGTCTGAATGGGAAAATGTCCATAAAATACCTGTCCATGGTCTGACTCACAGAAGATGTGAGTAAATGTTAGTCCTTTTCCTTGCGGGATGGGTGCACAGATGAGCAAATCTCAGGGACATCAAGTCATACCTTGTCTGGAAAATGGTGTTGTGGGCTGGTGTGGGTGCAGCAGGATGAGGGATAGGGGAGAGTAAAGGCTTTGAGGAAAACGGTGTTTGCAAAGGCTTTTGCGAGACTTGTTATCCTCTCTAAAAGAGTGGGTCCGTGGGCCCCAATGGGTCTTTAAGAGACAGTCTGTTATCCTTGCATAGGTTAAATACTATGTATGCCATTTTATATCAGGGACTTGAGCACACATGGATTTTGGTATTGGGGGGAGGTCCTGGAACCAATCACCCCATGGATACCAAGGAATGGCCTACTGTTTTAACTTGTGAATTCTGTAAATATTTTACATATTCAAAGATAAAATTGAATTTCAAGAAATAAGCCTACAAAGTGATGGGCAAAAGGAAATACCACTGTTGTGAATTCTGAAGCATTTTTAGTTCAGACATCAGGATACTGTTACTAGATCTGAGTTGCTGGGCTGGCCTGTGATGAAATACCTCAGAGTTAAGACGCCAGTGTAACCAATGGCAATGAGTGGTTTAGTCTTAACCAATCTTAACCAACAAACTTTTCTGAGCTTGTGCCATATGCCAGACACTGTGCTATATGCTTTGCCTCTATTGTTTACTTTATCCTCACATTGGCCTGAAAGCAAGTATTATGATGCCTTTGTACCAAGATTACAAGATTCATTGAGAAATTAGCATTTGAACCCAGGTTTTGTTTTTTTTTTTTTTGAGACAGAGTTTCACTCTTGTTGCCCAGGCTGGAGTGCAACGGCACGATCTCAGCTCATGGCAACCTCCACCTCCTGAGTTTAAGCGATTCTCCTGCCTCAGCCTCCTGAGTAGCTGGGATTACAGACATGCACCACCATGCCTGAGTAATTTTGTATTTTTTTTTTTAGTAGAGGTGGGTTTTCTCCATGTTGGTCAGGCTGATCTCAAACTCCCGACCTCAGGTGATGCGCCTGCCTCAGCTGCCCAAACTGCTGGGATTACAGGCGTGAGCTACCATGCCTGGCCAAACTCAGGTTCCTTAATGCCCCTGTAAATGGTCATTTTTATTGAGGGCCTGCTGTGTGCTGAGCCCCGTCCCGGGTACTTGCTTAGTCTTTAATCCACAGTGTGGAAATAGCTTTATGCAATGAAACAGGGCCTTCCTTCATGCAAAGCAGTAGAGACCAAACTTGAGATCTGCCTGCCTCTTCCTGATATCGTAGATGTTTAAGAGCAGAGCTTAATCACTTTGGATAGATCCAAATTGACAGGATAGATAACACTTTGCAAGAGTCACACAGGAAACTGTTCATCATAATTATAAGACACCTTTACAGCAAGATGTGAATAATAAAAGTTTTGTGATGTTAATGGACTTCTCAGAGTCTATTTATTTGAGAAGTGAGAGACTGGGCTAGAGCATAGGTTCTCAACTTCAGCACTACGACATTTTAGACTGGATAAGTCTTTGTTGTGGGACAGGTTCCGTACACTGGAGGATATTTAGCAGCATCCTTATGTAGGGTCCACTGCCACGTTGCGTGCCAGATATAGGATCCAGCCCTACAGGGTTCTGTGAGCCCGTCCTGGCTGGCGCGGAGATGAGAAATTGTAGAAATGAAAGACACAAGACACAGAGACAGAGAAAAGACAGTTTGGGCCAGGGGTCCACTGCTAATCAAATTGCGGAGATCAGCAGTGGCCCCTAATGCCAGGACGCTCTCACTTTTATTAAGTTGGAAATCTGGGGGCAGGGTAGATAGCGCATGGCAGTGATAGGGTCAAGTACATCACGTGTCATTCAGGGCCTCAGGAATTTCTGGCACCCGAAGTAAGGTCAGGAGTATAATGCATCAGCACGTTTTCCATACTTATCAATAAAGAACAAAAACATGAAGATTTATATTACTATTACTGATTATCTTTAAAAAAAAAAAAAAAAGGAACCAGGTGCAGAAGCAGAACATGAGAGTAGACATGGAATGTGAACACTGAAGCACAGCATCACATAGAGACAGTTAAGCCCCTGGATGTCTGTGGGCCTACCTGACAGCCGTCAGGCCTTACCACAAGAGCTTGGAGAAGCGGAGTTTTCTCCTAACTCCTCTGGGGAAGGAGATGTCTCAGTCATCTTGGACGTCTCCTTCCCTAGCTGTCTAAACAGCGGATGCTTTCCCAGCGCTGGTGCTGCTGCACAGCCAAGGCGCCCTCCAGCAGCCCTTATGCGGGCGTGACAGAGGGCTTAGAGCATCTGGCCTTAGTGTCATTCATTTCACAGTGTCACCCCAGGTTCACACTTCCGACCTGAGAGGCATTAGTAAAAGAATTCGGATAACCTGTGAATAATAACTAATACAGTTATATTTCTAGTTACTTTCTTCTTCATTATTTATATGGAAATAGGCTGAGGCCTTTTGCTCCTGCCTCGGCACTTACGGGATCTCCCCTCTACATCCTTGGCTTCTATCCAATAGATGCCAGTTGCATTTATCCCTCCCCAATGTTGTGACAAACAAAAAATGTCTCCAGACATTGCCAAATATCCACTGAAAGAATAAAAAAGTAGGAGCAAGATAGCCCCTGGTTGAGAACCACCAGACTAGGTGATCTTCGAGGTCCCTTCCTTCTCTGACAATCTGTAACTCTGGGAACTGAGGCCAGGACATTGCTAGGAGAAAAGAGTAAATGCAAGGAGCAGTGAGCTGGGGGATTTCCCTCCATCCTTCTGAAGCAGGGCCAGGAGACAGGACAGTGACTGTGTTGGGAACAGTCTCTCTTGAAGTGAAGTCTCCTTTAACTGATAACTCCCATCTTCACTGCAGCTTTTGTACCTAAGAAGGCAGCTCTTGAAGATGCCAAGCCAGTACTTGAAGCACCTGAGACAACGGAATGCAGCAAAGGCCTGTCCGAGGAGCTAGGCACCCACCTAGAAGAGAAGAAAACCCCAGAAAGCTCCTTGGGCTCTCAACATTCAAGTGAATTAGAGAAGAGGCCAAATCCGGAGAAGGTGGTGGAGGAGGGACAAGAGGCTGACCAGGTGGGGTCCAGCACCCTGCAGGAGAGCCCTGGAGCCAGAGCCGAAGCTGTGATTCTCCATGAGATGGTAAGGTACACTCTCCGCCTGCTCCAACCAGGTGGAGTTCTTTTTTCCCAAGGGCTCTTGGTACAATTTAAAGTAGATTGAAAAAAAAATTTTTTTGAAAAATCAGTTTCTGCCAAAGGGAATTTAAGAGACAAACTTATAATGAAGGTCTGAGATTTGTTTTGCAGTAGACTTTACAGAAGTCCTGCAGTGATGGGGAAACGTCCTGCTCAGAGTCCCTAGGACAGACTGAACTCTAAATATTCCTGACCTGAGTTCACCATAAGCCAGTAACATGTCCTTGGAATGCAATGACGTTCAATCCCAGAAGCAGCACGAAACCTGCTTGTCATACCCCAGTCCCAAATACCATGATCATTCACAGAGTTCAGCCTTCTTCCAAACATCCTGGATGGGCAGTTGTCTATACTTATTTCCAAAACCAGAAATATTTCCTCCTGTGGCCTCTGGAGAAGTTAAAATGCAATGCTGGAGTTGACTAAACCTTGTCCACTTTTTACAGGTGGAATTTTCCAAGACAGTTTTTATGGGATGTCCTTCCATAGAAGGTGTGAGGAGGTTTTCCAGGGATACCCAAAGAGGAGTCCTGCATTTGGGAGGCAGCTCTGTGATCAGAGGAGGGTCCCAGAAAGGAGGGTGCCTTTGAACTTGCTTCCAGAGTCTTGGTTTTCAGGACACGCACAAAAGAACCATGTGCTGAGAGTTAGGGCAGAGTAGGGTGCCATGGAGGCCTCAGAATGGTTCAGTCTCTATAAGATCTGTTTGCATTTGTAGAAGGGGAAAGATGAAGAGATTCATATGGCGATTGATGGAATTCTTACGGGGAAGACCCTGTAAGAATGAATGGCATTGCTTTGAGAAGCAGGTCAGTTAGTGCTGGAAAGAGAACCAGGTGGATTCAAGGGAACAAGTAAAGGCATCAATTCGTTCATTCATTCAAAACATGTATTTGAAGTGAACTTGTTGCCAGCCTTCTAGGGAACCTGACGTTAAATGAAACCAGGGTTTTTGTTTGTTTTGTAAGCAACGGTGCACAGAGATTAAGTACTTATGTTCTAGTATAGACAGACCTGGATTTCAATCCTGATGTGCTGCTGTATGATTAAGGTCAATTGTTTAATCTATTTGAACCTAGACCTCTCATCTATAAAATGGAAGTAATTATAGTAGTGTTTATCTCCTACAGTGGTTGGGAAAATTACACAAGATACAGGTAAAGTATGTGATGGCGCATGGTGAGCACTCACACAGCCACAGGTATTATCGGTGCTGCATCCTGTATTTGCTGAGTTGGCACAGGCTGGCGCTGCCAGTCCCTTCCCTCTCACTGGAAACACTGATGTCAGCACCCAAAGTACTTGGTTCTAAGACAATCAGTTTATTGATGTTTTTCAGGATGAAGATGATCTGGCCAATGCCCTGATCTGGCCTGAGATTCAACAGGAGCTGAAAATCATTGAATCTGAGGAGGAGCTCTCATTGTTGCCACCACCTGCTCTGAAGTCCAGCCCAATTCAGCCTATTCTTGAGTCGAGCCTGGGGCCGGTTGCTCCCCCAGAGCCTCCTGGGAGCTTACCTTGTGGCTCCCTCTCTGCTTCAGGCTCCGCCCCTCTGGAGGTGTGGACTAGGGATCCAGCCAATCAGAGCACACAGGGGGCTTCCACAGCAGCCAATAGAGAGAAACCGGAGCTTGAACAGGGCGTGCATCCAAACCTCGCCAGCCTGGCTCCTCTGGAAATAGTTCCGTTTGAGACCGCGTCTCCTCAAGCAACAGGAAAAGTGGGAGGCCCAGGGAATCTGTCTCCTTCAGTCCCACCTGCTGCTCCCCCTCCAACTCCTCTGGAGGAGGCACCTCCAGTCCTGCTTTCAAAGGGCAGCCCGGAGAGAGAAGACTCATCCAGGAAATTGGGGACATATCCCTACATAGACCAGCGGGAGTCCCAAGACGGCCCTGGGATCTCTAGCCCCTGTCAGGGAGAGGAGGCCACCCCAAGACAAAATGACAGGCAAAATTCAAAGAATGCTGCTTCTGAGGGGAAAAGATGTGGTTTTCCAAGCCCAACCAGGAAGGCTGAGATCACCTCACAAGGAGAGGAGGATGTAGCCCACTCAGTACAGGAGCCTTCAGACTGTGACGAAGATGACACTGTGACAGACATTGCCCAGCATGGCCTGGAGATGGTGGAGCCCTGGGAGGAGCCCCAGTGGGTGACCAGTCCCCTTCACTCCCCGACCCTGAAAGACGTGCACGAGACCCAGGTACAGGGCCTTCAGGGTCTCCGATTGGAGAAGAGGCTTTCCCACAGGCCCAGCCTTCGTCAGAGCCATTCTCTAGACAGCAGACCCCCGGTTAAAAGCCAGTGGACTCTCGAGGTTCCCTCCTCCAGCAGCTGTGCTAATCTTGAAACAGACAGGAATTCTGACCCTCTGCAGCCCCAGACACCCAGGAGAGAGATTACTGGATGGGATGAGAAAGCCCTGAGGTCCTTCAGAGAGTTCTCTGGCCTCAAAGGGGCAGAGGCTCTTCCCAACCAGAAGGGACTGAGTGGTGTGCAAACCAAGCCAGCAGAAACCAGCCCCATTAGCCTAGCAGAGGGAAAGGAGCTGGGGACACACCTGGGGCACAGCAGTCCACAGATTAGGCAGGGTGGTGTTCCTGGGCCAGAGAGCAGCAAGGAGAGTTCACCCAGTATGCAGGACAGCCCTTCGCCTGGAGAGCACCCCGCAAAGTTACAGCTGAAGAGCACAGAATGTGGGCCCCCAAAAGGGAAAAACAGGCCTTCTTCCCTCAACTTGGACCCTGCTGTTCCCATTGCTGACCTCTTCTGGTTTGAGAATGCAGCCTCATTTAGTTCACCTGGAATGCAGGTCTCTGAACCAGCAGACCCAAAGGTCACGTGGATGACCTCATCTTACTGTAAAGCAGACCCCTGGAGGGTTTACTCCCAGGACCCCCAGGACCCCCAGGACCTGGACATTGTGGCTCATGTGCTGACAGGCCGCCGTAACTCAGCTCCTGTGAGTGTGTCAGCTGTGAGAACCTCCTTCATGGTCAAAATGTGCCAGGCCAGGGCGGTCCCAGTCATCCCACCCAAGATTCAGTACACCCAGATCCCACAGCCCCTGCCCTCTCAGAGCTCAGAGGAGAGTGGGGCTCCGCCTCTGGAGAGGAGCCAAGAGGAACCCAGCTCAACCAGTGGGACCACGCAGAAACCTGCCAAAGATGATTCTCCCTCCTCCCTGGAAAGCCCAAAGGAAGAAAAACCAAAGCAAGATCCCAGTGCCATTAAGTCCTCACCAGTGGATGCCACTGCACCCTGCCTGTGTGAGGGACCCACCCTTTCTCTAGAACCAGGCTCGCCTAACCTGCTCTCGACGCAGGACGCAACAGTGCAATGCAGAAAGCGCACTTCAGAGACAGAGCCATCTGGGGACAACCTTCTTTCTTCAAAACTGGAGCGACCATCTGGGGGATCTAAGCCTTTCCACAGGTCAAGGCCAGGAAGACCGCAGAGCCTAATCTTATTCAGTCCTCCTTTCCCCGTTATGGACCACCTGCCCCCCTCATCCACAGTGACAGATTCCAAAGTCCTGCTGTCCCCTATCAGAAGTCCCACCCAGACAGTTTCCCCTGGCCTTCTTTGTGGAGAGCTGGCAGAAAACACATGGGTCACACCAGAAGGGGTTACACTTAGGAATAAAATGACCATCCCTAAGAATGGCCAGAGACTAGAGACCTCAACCAGCTGTTTTTACCAGCCCCAGCGGAGATCGGTGATTCTGGATGGAAGAAGTGGGAGACAAATAGAATGATTTCAGTTCACCTGCTCATGTCTGAAAAAAAATTGTAATTCATCTGAAAGTCACTACAGGGCCAGCTTGCCACATTCCAGGCATAGGTTATCAAGCTTGGGCTTATTCTCTTTCTTCAGCCTTTTGACCACTTATTAATTAGTCCATTTGCCAGAAGAGTGGTCAAAGGAAAAACAAGAGATGAAATTTAGTTAAGTCTATGTGAGCAAGTGAGACAAGGTTAGGTAAGGGAAGAGGATGGAATGCTTGCCTCCAGTGAACTTTGGAGCTTGAATGTGAGTCGGATTGCTCCCCTGTTTCTATTATCTGTTACTCTTGAGAGCTGGCTGTCCTTTGAAAGAAAGCAATAATGTTCTTTGAAAGAAAGAAAAATATCTTGCTGTGTCAAACCTCAAAATGTTGCTATTGAGGTTAGAAGCCCTCCTCTTCATGCTTTTTAATGCTCTTTAAAACGTGTTCTTTTAGACCAGTTTTCTAATAAGCTTTGTAAAGTGTACTATCCAAATAGAAGCAGATCTGGCAATGCAAATTAACGTGCACTTAGATATCAAGGTGGGTGAGCTTACCCACTCTTACCCATGCTCTTTCCCTGGAATCCCTGGAGACCTGTCCAAGATGACTTCCGTATACCAGCATAGAAAATCCGAATCAAGAGCAACCCATGAGAATGGCACAATTCAAGAAGACTTTCTGGCTCTGGCTTTTAATAATTTGGGACTCCAACTGCCACTGTACTGGACTGTGATTTATAAATCTAGTAGCTACACGGGTGGAGGCTGAGCTGAGGATTACCATAATGAAATGTGCTACATCTTCATTTAGGTGTGCAATCGTGAAGTGAAGACATCTGCTTTCTTTACAGTATCAGAGTCCAAGAACAGGGTGTCATCACAGATATAAGCCTCACACAAAGGCAAAACTACACTCCATATCTAATGTCTTTGAATTGGTGGGGCACTAGCAGGAAATACTTCTAGCTCAGCTTTACTCTTCTTCCACACTAGGCTGGGGCCAGCAGTACAGGAGACGATGAAGGGAGGAGCTCCAGGAGGTGAGGGAAGAGCCCTAGTAGGGTGGCCATCACAACCACTCACTGAGAGTTGCCCTTCTTAAAAATGTATTTTATTTTAGCCAATAGGTTGCTTCCTTTCTTCTTTTCTCTCCACTGCTCAAGAACAGATTTAAGGCCAGGTGCAGTGGCTCACATCTGTAATCCCAACACTTTGGGAGGCTGAGATGGGTGGATTGCTTGAGCCCAGTTCAAACCAGCTTGGGCAATACAGCAAGACCCCAGCTCTTAAAAAATAGAAGCTTGAGGAGCCCCTCTCCCTTCCATAATTCCCCTCATCCACTGCCCACTCCAGGCACTCACTCAAACTTGCTCTTCAACTCTGTATACAAGCAGAAGCAATAAACCAATCTGATTTTCTTTTCAATTATTTAGAACTTTCAATGGTTCTTTTCTTTCCAGCTGGTGAAAGAGAGGAGAACTAATATACCTGCTGGCATGTTTTTGGTGCTCCCCAAAAAAAGGACTTCACAAGGTATCTCTTCTCATGTTCAAGCCTGGCTGAATTCTGTCCAGAAGCTCAGTCATTGCAGGAATTTCTCTAAGGGCTGATAGTACCTCTGGGTAGGCATCACAACCAAAGTTGGTTCTGGGCGTAGTGGGGACTAAGACGAAGTTACCTCCTCCAATGAGAAATTGGGAGCTGATGCCCTGCTACAGATACATATTCGTCTCTCTCTCTTCATCCCTCCCTGATAAGCCTTACAAACAGTTTTGAAATCTTGTTCTGTACCTTTCAAGCAGTGTCTTTGGTGAGAGTCAGTCCTGCCTTCTGAGAGCACTGAGTGAGCAATGCCTTTCATCAGTTTTGGCCTTCTCTTGGGTGAGCAAGACATTGGACCGACAGCCAATGAGATATGAACCTGTAAGGAAAGTCCTAGAATTTAGTATTGTTCCCCTAGGCCAGCAAAGTGAAGAAATATAGTGGTGACAGATGAGAAAGGCCAGGTTCCAGAGATCTGAACTGTACCTTCCTACCTTATCAGAAAATGTGGCAGACAGGTTTGATGTGGGTCTCGGTGCTCCTGCGGTGTCCACGCTTTACTAAGGACCATGTTCTAGTTAGAATGCAAGGGAGGGAAAGAACTGCACTTTGCTTCACTATCAGAACTCTGAGCCAAATAATGAAATATGTAAACTATTTTATGATTATTTTAAATGTTTGTAACATTTATAAGATACATTTTTATTTGGAGATAGACTGAGAAGCTACCATTTACATATTAACAAGCGACTTCAGTTCTGAGGGTTGAAGTGCCTATGTGGATTTATAAAGTGGTTGCATGATCTTTTAGACTGACATTTATAGCATCACCTTCAGAAACACAATTCTGTGGATGTCATCATGAGACACACTGACAGCTGTGGAGACAGTCCCTACTGTCATCTTTCCTTGCCAGTCAAGTCCAGAAGGCCTTAGAAGCTGACTCACCTTCTCAGTCAGTGCCCCACTGCCCAAGGGCAGACCTCCGCTTTGACTTTTGCCCAGCCCGCCAGCCGTCACAAAGGCATTCATAAACTTCCTGTGGTCTGGGCTATCCTGGTGCTGATGAAATTCTATTCTAAAGAAAGAAAACCCATATTTTGCCCTAAGTTGTTCCCCCAAATGCCCTGGGATTACCTATTTCACCACCCACTTGAGTCTCTGAAAAATGAATCCCCTGAGAATGGCTAGATGGGAATTGGAGAGCCTGATTTAATTCAGGAGAGGGACAGAACAGGAGCTGCTATTTTTAGAATTTACCTGGTGCCCTAGAAAGGGCCGCGGAATCAAATTCTCAGAGGGCTTCTTTAAATCAGCTCTCATCCTCAAAATGCGGTGGCGGGGAGGCATGGATGTTAAATGATGAATTTGAAGTGAAATGCATGCATGTACCAGTGTTTTCTTTCAGCATTAGTGGTTGCTTAAGAAAATAATAACCTATATTTTCTACTGCACTTGTAATATGAAGAGACCTGACCAAGAACCCCATTAAGACACCTAACCTAATCTAAACCCTAAAATTCAAAATATTGTCCAAGTCAAATTTCTAGACTCTGGGAACATTAAAAATGTAAATATCATCCTCAACAAATAAGTATTGAGAGCTTAGTAATAGTGCACTGGGTACCTTAGCATTCCCAAATCGTTCAAGAATGTAATGAAAAAGGGAGAGGGATGGCAGCAAATGAAACAACCCATAAACAACCATAAGCAAAGGTGAGAGCCATTAAGTTGCCAAACAAAAGCAGAAGGGGAAAAAGTGTGGCAAGCAGCATCTTTTAATAGGATCACTGATGGTAATCAAGTGACCTACTGACTTCAAACAATCAAATTAAACACAAAAATCCAATAGAACAGCCCAATGAGACACTCAGGTGTTGAGAACTTTGCTTTGATTTAGAAAATTAGAGAGTGGCAACTAGGTATAATAAGTAGTTCTGAGGTTTTGTGTGGTCATAATTGGTTTGGTGAAGTGTTAGATTTCTGCAAATGAGCCAGGTAAGATCAGTATTCCATACTGCTTGAAAAAGGGATTTTAGAGACTTCTGTCATCACAAAGCAGGTTAACTCCTACTTAATGATGAAGCAGTAGGCCCAAGATAAACTTCATTTCAAGATTAATTTTCTTTCAGTGTTTGGCATATGATAATCACATTTGGCTAAAATGTGATGGGACAGTCATTTGCCTACACAGGCCTTGCGTTCCTGCATGAAGAGATACTGGGGAGCATACGATTATTTTTCCAGTATTGGAGTGGGAGATGTTTGCAGTAGGTCAAGTTCCCACTAGGGTTTATTTGGGCCATATTCTGTCATGGCCAGTCCTATCTGATGACGACATGAATCTTGGGATTAAACATTGCTAAGATTATGATTTTAGACATGTCCAACAGAAAGGCTAGCTCAAAATGTGGCATGACAAAGAATATGTGCTCTAGTACCAAAACCTTTCCTAGTGAAAGTGGGCCAGAAGAGGGAGCAAGCATCTTTCCAAGCCTGGAGAGGAGGGGGTGATGGTGGAAGGGTGATTGCCTGAAATCAGTGCCAGTAAAGACAGCATAAAATTGGGGGCCACCACAGATTGGCTGGCTAATGTGTGGATCATTTAGTAGTCATGAGGTACATTAATAATGCAGAGATTACTTTTCCATAAGGGTAAGGAGGATGTAGTTAAATGTAAGAAACGTACAAGGTCCATAGCTATGTGTTCTACTGGATAAATCGCAATGCTTTGCAATAACTTAATGCCATAGTACTTTCTGGCTTATAATTCTGCAAAGTAAAGCACTTTTTCAAAGGAGTCTATTGGAAAACCACATGATTTCAGCTGTGTTTTAAGCTCTACGAATATGTTTCCAAAGATGTAATCAAAATGTAATTCTATTGATTAAGAATATAAATATTAAAACTATCCGTAGAGACATTTAAGTGTAATTAAAACAGATTGTTATGCTTTAAAAACATACTCTAATAAATGATATAAAATATAATGCTTATGATGGAGCTATGAACTAGAGGAGGACATGGGCTCCCCAAAGTCAATAATCAGAGAAGTAGACTATATGCACCAGGCTCATTGTTTCAGCTTGTTCTGTTTGATGTCATTTTTTGTTACTTCAATGTCTGGTCTCACAGAAAAGTCCCTAATTATTTGTTTCAGTATATTTTTCTTGTTTTTGCTATTTTACATACTAATAATTGTCAGATGTTTGCAACTTCAGCCTCTTACTGTTGCAGTCATAGTCATGTCACTCAAGAAACTCAGTGTAGTAAGTCCAGGATATCGTAATGAAAAATGAGAAGAAAAAAAGCTCATTGCTTCTCAAAACTACACAGCTTATGGAGTAACATGGGTCCACCTGCACAGATGTGAACTCAATTTTCCTATTACTTGAATCAATCAAAGGGGATTCTTCTTTTATTTGCATGATTATGTTAATGATGCTTTGGGGGAAAGGCAAACATTTGTTATCCTGGCATATATCCTGTTATATATATAACCAACAAGGCGGGGAAGGGGAGGTGAGCAATCATACAACCTAGGTCCACAACCTAGTGATATTTGCAGTGAAATATTTGCAGTGTTATTTCCCCTTTCATTGCCAAGGGGACGAAAACACTACCATTTTGGCAACAACTTTCTATTTAGAAGCTTACTCTCCTCGGGCCAGCTCCTGCTATCCTTCACTACTGCCCTAAATGCCTTTTTCTTCTATATACTCCCAAATCCCCATACTCTTTGGTTTCTCTACTGAACCTCCCTCAACCCCACTCCAACACAGTTTCCCCTCACTTCCAATCTTTCC
Source organism: Cacajao melanocephalus (assembly GCA_963573385.1). Taxonomy (NCBI): domain Eukaryota; kingdom Metazoa; phylum Chordata; class Mammalia; order Primates; family Pitheciidae; genus Cacajao; species Cacajao melanocephalus. The sequence continues at coordinate 74,995 of CAUYLG010013832.1, forward strand.
CACTGTTCTCTGGAGTCACTCTCTCCTTATAAACTCCCCTGCAGCCCCACTCTCTTCACCGAATATTGTTCCCATTTACTGGACTTCAAGAAAACTCAGGTGAGAACGCTTCTTTCCCTGCACAAAAGACTGCACATGTGCACATACTCCCATACTACACAGACTTGTGCAAAGGGTCAGAGGATATTCTCCCAGGTCCTCACTTCTGCACCATTGCTTCTTCCCATCCCGTATAAAAATCTCTCATTACTAAAATGTATGGATCCAACTATTTTAACTTTTTTATCATTTGTGTCCATGGTATATGTCACGGATTCCCCAGTCTTGGGTACCAAGCAACCTGTTTCCTTCTACCTCATGTCCCACCATCATCCTGGATGACTTCAGTGTTCTAGATGAAAGCCCACCCACCCAATACCCTTGCCGTAATTACTTACATCTTTTTACCTCAACTCAGTTTTGAACATCTGCTTCTAGGGTTACACATCAGGCTATTTCGCAATACAGAATTTTGTGATCGTAAATTCTCATTTTCCTTTTTCAGAACTTTCTCTAGCCTTACTACTTTATTTCTTGTATTTGTGCAAGATTACCATATCTGCCCCCCACCCCCCGAGCCTACTCTGATAGACAGCACTCCCACCACTCTTCATACTTCTTTCCCTAGCCTTTCCAGACCTAAGGCGCATCATCCCCATTCTCACCAGGACCATTAACTCCCTTAACTACTAGTCCTTCAGCCACACGTGCTTGACAAACCTCCAGCCTAGAACCTGGACTCTCATGACACATCTCTGCCCTTTAACCGTGTCTGTGTGTTAGATCAGAGAAAACAGTAAATCCACGATATGAGAGCTTGTAGATATTTGTGGTCCACCACCTCAACAGCAGCCTCATTTCCAAAACCTACGGTGGCTATTCCACTATTCTTGACGCTCTCCTAGATAACTCTCCCACAAACAGGTAACTGTTCTTGCTTCATGGGTTTATAATATCAGACATCCTTTTTCAAGCTCCCACTGCTATTTCTCTTTACCCATATATGTGTATACCTAACCTCTTTCTAGTTCAGAGGAATTGTTACCCCTCTTCCCAAGAGCTCCCAGGCTTCTGTGTTCCCATTCTCCTATCATCCATTATTCTTCCCTATGTATTCAGCCTTGCCCTCTTTGATCTTCAGTCTGTCAGCATATAAACTTGCCAAAGTCTCTTCTATCTTAAAAGTCTTCCTCAATTCTATCTACCTTTACCACCCTGTGTCTAGGTTCTTGGAAGAGTTATCAGTGTCATCAATGCTCAATTTCTCCTGTTTCATTACAATTCACTATTCTGGACCAACTGCAACCTGACCTCAGCCCGCATAGCTCTGCTAAAATTTCTCTTGCTAACATCACCAATAGTCTAATATCCAAATCCAACATTCACTTCTCAGTCTCTAGACTTCCCTGTTATATGTGATCCTATCGATCATTCCTCTTTTGAAACTTTTCCTACTTTGCCTCCTTCCATGTCCATTCATTTTCTTAGCTTCATTCACTTCAAAGTTTCTTCTTCCTGGCTGGGCGTGGTGGCTTATGCCTGTAATCGCAGCACTTTGGGAGGCCATGACAAAAGAATTTCTGGAGTCCAGGAGTCCAAGACCAGCCTGGGCAACACAGGAAGACCCTGTCTCTACAAAAAAATACAAAAATTATCCAGGTGTGGTAGCACATGCCTGTAATCCCAGCTACTTGGGAGCCTGAGGTAGGAGAATCACCTGAGCCTGGGCGACAGAGCAAGACTCTATCTCCCCAAAAAAAAGTTTCCGTTAAAGCTGTTATTCACCAGAATTCTGTCCTTCTTTCCCTTTTCACTTCATATGCTTTCCCTGAACTATCTTATTTATGCCCATAGCTGCTTCTACCACCCTCACACCAGTGACCCCTCACCACTATTTTCTCTTGCATGGAAATTGAAAATATATATTGTATACTTTTATTGGGGGTACACGCTGATATTACAATTTGTGAATATAATGTGAAATAATTCAATTGAGCTGGTTAAAATTTTTGTGGTGAGAACATTTGGAATTCTGAGCACTTTTGAAATGTGTAATACTCCATTAAACTGTATTCACCATGCTGTGCAATAGAACTAAAAAGAAGACGATATTCCTTCTGAGATATTGTATAATTTGACCGTCACCTCCCCAGCCTCTGTAATTACCATTCTGCTGTCTGCTTCTATGAGTTCAATGGCTTTAGATTCCATATATAAGTGAGAACATGCAGTATATGTTTTTCTGTGCCTGGCTTATTTCACTTAGCATAATGTTCTTCAGTTCCATCCATGTTGTCACAAATGACAGTATTTCTTAAAGAGTGAGTAGTATTCCATTATGTATACATACCACATTTTCATTATCCATTCATCTGTTCGTGGACACTTAGGTTGACAGGACAACTTGGCTATTGTGACTAGTGCTACAATGAACATGTGAGTACAGACATCTCTTCAACAAACTGATTTCAAATATTTTGGATAAATACCCAGAAGAGCAATTCCTAGATCATATGGTAATTCTATTTTTAACCTTTTGTGGAACCTCCATACAGTTTCCCATATGGCTATATTAATTTACATTCCCATCAACAGTATTCAAGGGTTCCCTTTTCTCCACATCCTTGCTAAAACTTATCTTTTGTCTTTTTTATAATAGACATTCTGAAAAGTGCAGTTATATCTTGTAGTTTTAAGTTGCACATCCCTATTAACAATATTGAGCAATATTTCATATGTCTGTTGGCCATTTGCATGTCTACCTTGAAAAATATCTATTTTGATCCCTTGCCTATCTTTTCATTCAGTTTTTGTTTTCTTACAATTGAGTTGTTTAAGCTCCTTAAGTATTTTGGAGATTAACTCTGTATTGGGTGTATAGCTTGCAAAAATTTTCTCTCAAACTACAGGTTGTCTCTGCACACTTAACTGTTTCCTTTGTGGTGCATAATCTTTTTAGTTTGATGTAATTCCATTCATCTGTTTTTGTTTTTGGGATCAAATCCAAAAATCCATCGCACAGATCAATGTCATGGAGTTTTCCTCCTTTTTGTCTAGTAGTTTTATAGTTTCAGGTCCTACAGTCACATCTTTTCATCTATTTTAGGTTGATTTTTGTATATGGTGTGAAATAAGAGTTCAATTTCATTCTTCTGCATGTGGATATCCAGTTTTCCCAATACCACCTATTACAGAGACTATTCTTTTCCCACTGAGTATTCTTGGAACCTTTGTAAAATCAACTGATTGTACATGTGTGGGTTCATTTCTGGAGTCTCTATTCTATTCCATTAGTCAATGGGTCTATTTTTGCCAGTACTGTACTGTTTTAATTGTTATAGCTTTGTAGTACAGTTTGAAATCAAGTAGTGTGGCATCTCCAGGCTTGTTATTTTTGCTTGATTGCCTTGGCCATTTGGGGGTTTTGTGGTTTTGTATGAATTTTAGGATTATTTTTTCTATTTCTATAAAAATGACATTGGAATCTTGATAGGGATTGTGCTAAATCTGTAGATTACTTTGGGTAGTATGGACATTTTAACAATGTCAGTTCTTACACCCCATAAACACAAGAACTCTTTCCACTTATTTGTATCATCTTCAATTTGTTTCATCAACATTTTATGGTTTTGGGTGCACAGGTCTTTCAAGTCCTTGGTTAAATTTATCCCTAAGTATTTCCTTTTGTGGCTGTCACAAGTGGGATTTTTCTCTTGCTTTCCTTTCAGATAGTTTGTTGTTAGTATATAGAAATGCTACTGATTTTGTGTAGCAATTTTGTGTCCTGCAACATTATTTAATAGTTCTAACAGTTTTTTGGTGGACACTGTTGGGTTTTCTATATAGAAGATTATGTCATTTCAGCAAGCTGACAATCTCATTTGTTCCTTTCTATTTGGGTGCTATTTATTTCTTTCTCTTGCCTAATAGCCCAGGCAAAGGTTTCCAATACTGTATTATTTAGAAATGGCAACAGTAAGCATCCTCGTTTTGTTCCAGATCTTAGAGGAAAGGCTTTCCATTTTCCATCATTCAGTATAATGTTAACTATGAGCTTCTCATATGTGGCCTTCACTGTATTGAGGTACATCCCTTCTATTCCTTATTTTGGTGAGAGTTATTATCATAAAAGGATGTTGAATTTTGTCAAATGCTATTTCTTCATCTAATGAGATGATCATATAGATTTTGTTCTTCATTCTATTAATGTGATGTGTCACATGTATTGATTTGCATATGTTAACCATCCTCATATACCAGGTATAAATTTCACTTGATCATGGTGATAAACCTTTTAATATGTTGTTGAATTCAGTTTGCTAGTATTTTGTTTAGGATTTTTGCTTCTGTGTTCATCAAGGATATTGGCCTGTAATTTTCTTTTCTTGTAATTTCCTTGTCTGGCTTTGGTATTATGGTAATGCTGCCCTCATAAAGAGTTTGGAAGTACTCCCTCCTCTTCCAATTTTTTTGGAAGAGTTTGAGCAAGATTGGTGTTAATTCTTTAAACGTTTAGTGTAATTAAGCTGTGAACCCATCAGGTTTTGGGCTTTTCTTTGATGACAGACTTCTTATTACTGATTCAATCTCCTTACTTGTTATTGGTCTGTTCAGATTTTTCTATTTCTTCATTATTTAGTCTTGGTAGGTTATATGCATCTAATAATTTATCCATTTCTTATAGATTTTCCAATTTGTTGGCATTTGTTTATAGTAGTCTTTCATGATCCTTTGTATTTCTGGGGTATCAGCTGTAATGTCCTCTCTTTTGTTTGTGATTTATTTGATCTTTTCTTTTTTTCTTAGTCTAGCTAAAGGTTTGTCAATTTTATCTTTTAAAAAAAGCAGCTTTTTGTTTCATTGATCTTTTGTATTGCCTTTCTATCTCTTATTTATTTCTGCTATGATCATTATTATTTCCTTCCTTCTGCTAACTTTGGGCTTAATTTGTTCTTTTTCTAGTTGAGGTATAATTTTAGGTTGTTTATTTGATAACTTCCTTTTTGATGTAGGCATTTATTGCTATAAACTTTATTCTTAGAACTGCTTTTGCTGCATCCCGTAAGTTTTAATATGTTGTGTTTCCATTTTTGTCTCAAGATCCTTTAAAATTTTCCTTTTAATTTCTTCATTAACCCATTGGTTATTCAGGAGAATGTTTAATTTCCATGTATTTGTGAATTCTCCAAAATTCCTCTTGGTATTCTTTTCTAGTTTCATACCATTGTGATTGGAAAAGATATTTAATATAATGTCAGTCTTCTTAAATTTGCTGAGGCTTGTTTTGTGCCCTAACATGTGATCTGTTCTGGTGAATGCTGTGTGCACTTGTGTGTATTCTGTTACTGTTGGAATGTTCTGTACATGTCTGTTAGGTCCGTTTGGTTCAGTGTTGCTCAAGTCTAATGCTTCCTTATTAATTTTGTTTGGATTATCTGTCCATTGTTGAAATGGGGTACTGAAGTCCCCTACTATTATTGTGTTAACAGTATCTCTGCCTTCAGATCCCTTAACATTTGTGTTATATATTTAGGTACTTCAATATTGAGTGCATATAAATTTACAGTTGTTATGTCTTCTTGATGAATTGACCCTTTATCATTATGTGATGTCCTTCATTTTTTTTTTCAGAGTTTTTGACTTAAAGTCTATGTTGTCTAAGTATAGCCACCCATTCTTTTTTGGTTTCCATTTGTGTGGAGTATTCTTTTCCATCCCTTCACCTTCAGTCTATGTCTAAAAATGAGGTGAGTCTCTTGTAGGCAGCATATAGTTAGGTCTCATTTTCTCCATTCAGTCACTCTATGTCTTTTTATTGGATAAATTAATCCATTTACAATCAATGTGATTGTTGCTAGGCAAGGACTTATTACTGTCATTCTGTTCGTTGTTTTCTGATTGTTTTGTACATACTTCATTTCTTTCCTCCTCTCTTGCTGTATTCCTTTGTGGTTTGTGTTCTATAGTAGTATACTTTGAATCCTTTCTATTTTTGTTTTGTGCTTCTACTAAGATTTTTGCTTTGTGGTTAGCATTAGGCTTACATGGAACATCTTATAACCACCTACTTCAAGCTTATAACAACTTAACTGCATATAACTCTTCTATACTTTTACACCATCATTACAATCCAATAGTATTCTGAATATGGCTGTTTTATTTATATGATTGAATTTTGCGCTTGTTTCATGTTATTAATCAGTAAATTTTTGTGTCAGTTTAAATAATTCCCTTTAGCAATTCCTACAAGGCCGGTCTAGTGAGGATGAATTCCTTTAGCTTCTGTTTGTCTGGGAAAACAAACTTTTTTTTTTTTTTTTAACTTCTCCCTCATTTATGAAAGACAGCTTTTCTGGATAAAGTGTTGCTGATTGACAGTTTTTTGTTTTGTTTTGTTCTCTTCAGCACTTTGAATCTATCATCCTACTCTCTCCTGGCCTGCAGGGTTTCTGCTGAGAACCCTGCTGATGGTTGTATGGCACTCCTTTTTATGTGATATGTTTCCTGCCTCTTCATGCTCTCAAAAATTTTTGTCTTTGATTTTTGATTGATAGTTTATTGTGTTGTGGTTTACTCCTCGCTGGGTTGAATTTGATTGGAGACCTTTGCAGTTCCTGTACTTGGATGTCAGCATCTACCACAGATAAGAAAGTTTTCAACCATTATTTCTTTAAATGTGCTTTTTGGCCCCTTTTCTCTTTCTTCTCCTTCCCCAGCCGCTATTATGTGAAGGTTCGGTCCCTTGACGGTGTTCTATAATCTGTAGGCTTTATTTTTTTTTTTTTAGAAATCCTTTTGTTTTTTTGCTCCTAACTAGATAATTTCAAATGTTCTCTCAACATGCTGACTCTTTCTTCTGCTTGAGTCAGCTCTTGAAGGTTTCCATTGAATTTTTCAGTCTCTTGAATTTCTATTCTATTCTTGTTTCTATTTATCAACTTTCTTGTTGTTGTGTACTGCTTGCAAATTTCATTAAATGTTCTACCTACACATTCATAGTTCACTTAACTTCTTTGGAAGTATTATTATTCTGAATTCTTCATCCAGTTAATTCATAAATCTCCATTTCTTTGGGGCCTATTATCAGAGCTTTATTAGTTTCTTTTGGAGGTATCATGATTCCCCCATGTGTTCTTGTATTGTTGTCTGTGTATTTGAGGAGACAGCCCCCTCTTCTGGCCTTTACAGATGTTCTTGGGCAGGGATAGGTCTTCACTGTTTAGTCTAACCTATGATTCTGGAAGGGTCAGCTGATACAACCCCAAGCAGGCAGAGCTTCTCGTTAGTTCTCTAGCTGACTAGGTCACCGCCTTTGCTCTGTGGAGTTGCTGGCTAAGTATTGCGATGACCTCTGGTCAGACTGGCCATAAGATGTATTGCCTGGCTGGTAATTCTGGTATTTGGGACCTGCAGTTGGGCAGGGCTGTAGACTGGGCTACAAGGTTAGGCAGTGTCACTACTCATAACGTGTGACCAGAGGCTGCACTCCTTAGAAATGCACAATTAAGGGTTGCCTCCCTGTCAGGATGAAGCCATGGAGTGTACTTTTGACTGAGTTGAATGGCTGTTTGATCTCTGGAATTAAGCAGGTCTAGCCACTTTGCTTCTCTCAGATGTGTAGAGGTGGAAATCTCCTTGCCTGGGCAGGGTCACTGAAAGTGCTTTTTGCCTCGGTGGAGCTGCTGCTTGACTTCTAAGGTCAAGGTGGTCTAGCCCCTTCAGCTCTCCAAAATAAAAGGCAGGCATCTCCCTTCCTGGGCAGGATTGTTGGGAGTTGGCTCTGAAGCTAGGCAGGAAGCTAGGGACTCAGGCTAGATTGTACTTCCCACTGTGTGCGTGGTTTTTTTTTATTTTATTAAGATGGAGTCTCACTCTGTTGCCCAGGCTGGAGTGCAGTGGTGCAATCTTGGCACACTGCAACCCCCACCTCCTGGGTTCAAGTGATTCTCCTGTGTCAGCCTCCCAAGTAGCTGGGATTACAGGCATGAGTCACCATGCCCAGCTAATTTTTGTATTTTTAGTAGACTGGGTTTCACCATGTTGGCCAGGCTGGTCTTGAACTCTTGACACCAAGTAATCCACCCGCCTTGGCCTCCCAAAGTGCTGGGATTACAGGCATGAGCCACTGTGCCTGGCCCCCATTGCGCTTTCAAAGGAGACCAGCTCAGCCTTGCAGGTGGGCTGAGGTTGGCTGATATCTTTGATCAGGCACCTCAACCAGCAGGAACACAGAGGTACCACCAATATCTGCATGTTGGTCACTACCACCTGTGCTGCTTTTCTGTTTCTACCTGACTCCAGGCAGTCTAGCCATGCTGTTTCCCCTAGAACTTCCCATGAGATGAGACCAGAGTAGGCTTCCTAGGAAGCATGTTAGAATGCTAGGGAAGCTGGATCTGGTTTTCTTTCCTCCCTGTATAAACAGTTGGCCTAGAGAATTCTCCATCTGGCATTATGACAACTTGGGAGAAGGGAGGGAGCACTATAGTCAAAGTGAGACTCTTCTTACCCTTTGAATTCAGATTTCATTCAGCCTTATGGGCCACACTATCAGACTAGTTTCTAAGAAGAGTTGGGTTTGCAAAAAGATGTTCTAGTCTGTGGAGTTGCTAGTTGAACTTTCTATGAAAACAAGTGAAGCCTGAGACTTCCTGCTTTGCCATCTTGCTTTTTTTTCCACTCTCTTGCATGGACTTTTTTCTTTGAGAGAGTCTTGCTCTGTCACCCAGGCTGGAGTGCAGTGGCAAGATCTCAGCCCACTACAACCTCAGCCTCCCAGGTTCAAGCAATTCTCCTGCCTCAACCTCCTGACTAGCTGGGATTACAGGCGTGCACCACCATGCCCAGCTACTTTTTATTTTCAGTAGAGATAGTGTTTCCCTATGTTGGTCAGGCTGGTCTCAAACTCTTGACCTCAGGTGATCTGCCCACCTTGGCCTCCCAAAGTACTGGGATAACAGGTATGAGCCATTGCGCCTGGCCTTGCATGGGCTTTTTAAACAGTTGGCTAACTGATCTCCTACTTTCAGTCTCATCAACATTGCCCCATCTCCAAACCTATTCTACATACTGCTGCCAAAGTTGTCTGAGATAGGATAGTGGTTATCAAACTTCAGCATGCCTAAAAATCACCTGGACAGCTTGTTAAAACAGATTGCTGGGCTCCATGTAGTGTTTCTTACTCCTAGGTGTGGAGTGGGGCTTGAAAATGTCCGTTTCTAACAAGTTTCCAGTTAAGTGATGCTGATGCTGCTGACCTAGAGATTACTTTGAGAACTAGAACCCATTGGATCCTAAGTTATTCTCAACTTAAAATCTTCTTTAATTAGCTGTCTTCTGTCTATAAAAGTTCCAAGACATCTCTGCTTATTTACTTGCAGTACTTATTAAAAGTGTGCTTTATTGAGGTTCACACTCAAGATTCTTAATAGATCTGATATTATGTATCTCATACATATTTCTGTTACTGAATACCTTTGTGTGACAATTGGTTTACTTGTCTGTCTTCTATTAGTTTATGAACTTGAACATCACTGTCTCTGGCACGCAGCAGTGTTTGGCATATAATTGCCCAGTACAAAGAAATATGATGCCTGGCTAGCTCAGTTAATAGAAAGAAAAAAAATTAAAAAAAAAAAGAAAGAAAAAGAAAAGAAATGGCAGAAAAGGTGGCAGTGGTGGTGATCGATAGGGACAGGAGAAGGAAAGGAAGATTGGGAATATAAACAAGGAATCAGAGTAAATAGGATATTGAGGAAAACCTGTCATGCTTATTCCTGTGAACTACCCTCCTCTACTCCTTATTTACCCACCTTAGTCAAGTATCTTCTTTCCTTTTCCAGTATCACAAGTTCACCCAACTGAACTTCTGCTATACCATGCTTTCCACAATCATTTTAAATTCCCAACAAAGAATTACAAAAAAAGGTCATTCATTAATGGTTATGCATTTTTTTACTATCACTGAGCAAATATGGTATCCCTTCTCTTACATAAACTATAATAGGATATCCAGGTAACTAGTTATTTTTCTCTCTTCCATGAATGTGGCCCCTACAAAAAAAAACACAGCTGGAATATGTAGGAACATATGGAACTAAACGGTCTTATGCCCCTTATGCTGCCATATGTGGAGGTTAGGGTAGGAGGGACTTTGCAATTCCATTAGCCAAAATTAATTATTTATTTCTTATATCCACTCATTTATTTAGCCAAAATAGCATCTGGTCCTGTCCTATCCCTTAGGATAGGACCAAGACAGGTCAAGCCAGAAGGGGCATGTCAGTTTATAAGACTGGTCTGTTATCTCTAATCAGGATTATCTGGGTTACTTTTCCAAGCTAGAGCCAAGTTGGGGCCATTTAGATGAGAAACCTCCATGCTGATGCCACCCATTTTCCTCTAAGCTGTCGAGTAATCTCATCAAAATGTTTGCTGCCAAGAGAAACATATTTTCAAGGTCCTAAGGAAAGAATAGAGAGACGGCATATTCCCTACCCTTCCCACCCCTACCTCAGGAACCACTATATTTACACTGAACTACTTTAAAAAGCAACTAACCTAGTATACTTATTTTCTTGCTATTCTTCCAATATACCAACTTGTCCCCACCTCAAGGCACTGCCCTTGCTGCTACTGTAACATAGAATTTTCCCCATGATTCAGTCTTGCTTTTTCTTTGCTCAAAATCATCTCCTCAAATATGCCTTCTAGCAGTGCCATTCTTACCACTATATCCTTGCCCTCATTTCCCTTTACTGCACTTACCACTACTACCAGGAAATGTTATATTATACATAAATTTATTTGCTGTATTTTCTGCACCACCTAACTCCCCCACCCACATGCATATTGTAAGCTCTGTGCAGGTAGGACCTTTGCATTTCTCATTCACTGCCATATCCCCAAGGCCTAATATAGCGCCTGGTGGTTAATATAGATTTGTTGAATGGTTGAGCAGACTCAGACTGACTGCCAAATAATGTAACTTTAAAAAAAAGTATACACATCAAAATATTTAAGGAAACAATTATTAATTTAAACATAAAACTGGTATTGTGTACCTTGGTTTCATACACACTCCTCAAAATGCTTCCTTTGGTGAAAACCTTTTGGGAACTCTTCTGCAAGAATTGTTTTCAGAGCCAGCTTGTGAACTACATGATTGGTCTTTTTACTTCATCTTTTTGTTTTACCAGAAGTTTCACACTGTAACAAACCAAACTCAGCACAGAAAACATATGACAATATATTTCAGATTCTCTAAGAAAACATCTCAGATGTTTAGATGACAAGTGACATCAATGGGCTAAGTATATCACCTTCCATAACTTAAAGGGCTAATACTCATAAACATGAAAGTTCTGGAGTATGAAATTTAAAACACAAATTTTGGATATAAATTATCTGAATACAAAGCGTAGGTAATTCTCGTATTTCACTTCCCCTCTTAACTCCAAACATAATGCCACTGTAGGTGGTTTGCTGCTAGACTACATCCAAGATTGTTCAGCTGAAGACCTGCCCATTCTCCCAGTTACGTGGAATTTTCAACTTACTCATACTCTATCCCACATGGCATTTGCACTTAGCTTCTCCTACTGATCCAGCCATACATCATCTCCTTCATGAATGTGGGCAGTCTAGAGACTTTCTGTCTTGCAAAGTATTATTTCAAACAACTAAAAGGAAAATCTTGGGATGCAGAAGTGGAAAAACAGGAAAAGTGGCAGCAAAACCCTGAGCCTCAGGAATAGTAGCTTATTCAAAAGTATATTTACATGTCACAGGGTAAAATAGATCAGCCGAGTCCCTATCTTAGAAAGGAAGCCTACTGCTTCCTCCTAGTAGGCAACAAAGAGAACCCCACCTAGGACTTTAACCCATTCTTTTCCCAATGTATTCCAATACTATTAGCCAGGTGAACTAAAAGAGAATGGATGCTGGTAGGCAACTCCATTGATCTCCCTTCTTTTTTTTTTTTTTTTATTTATCACATTTTTTTTTTAATTTTTTGAAAGAAAGAAAAAGAGAGGAAAGAAAGTGAGAGTGAAAGAAAGAAAGAAAAAGAATGTATGAAAGAAAGAAAGAGGAATAAAAAGAGGGAGAGAGAACAGGATTCTTGTTCTACTGCCCAGGCTAGAATGCAGTCTAAAAATGGGTATTAAAAACCTCTATTATGC
>CAUYLG010013833.1:0-13321 GCA_963573385.1 Cacajao melanocephalus
TTGGAATGTCCAGAGCCCCTCACCCTCATCTCCGCCCAGGAGGTGATTTACAGAATCCACTAGCCCTCGGAATGTCTGAAGCCCCTCATCCCCATCCCCGCTCCTCACCCTCACTCCCGAGGTGGTTGTACAGGTATAAAAGGTCTTAACACCCTCCTTTTGGGGCCATGGGTTAAAGAGACACGAGTCCTCCGTGGCCACTGGCAATAAAGATCCTGCAATTTGGCACACTTTTGTCTTGGTGTTGACTTTCTATGCTCGGTCCAGTACAACACAGGGAGCCACTGCAGCGTTCGGGGGAGACTGCCTCCTTGGCTGCCTGCGAGCCCCACCGCGTCTCCCCGGGGGTTCACCCACACTTGAGGGATAGGTCCTCAGGGTTGTTTTTTTTCTGGCTTCAACAATGTCCTCTACACATCCCGCATTTTCTGTGAGGGTCTCCGACCTGCAGGCAAGGTTTGACTTCACTCTCCTGAGCATGTGGGCTGAAGGGAGGTGGGGAGGCTTCTCCAGGGCCCGCAGAGTGTGAAGGGCTGGGGGTCACTGAGTAGAGAACTGCAGCAACCCCACGTCCTCTGCTGGGGCTGGGGTAGCTGGGGACCCCCGTTCCGTTGCTGTCTTGGTGGAACTGTGAGCAGGGCACAGGGGGAGCCCTGACTTTCTCAGGACTGAGGGGCTCTCCAGAGCTGAAACTGGGAAGATCCAGGTCTACAGGGCGACTGAGTTGATCCTCCTGGCATGGGGTCTCCCCATTGTTTGGGGGTCTCTGCCACGGCCAGTGCCATCTCTCCCAGGAAGAGTCAGCTAGCCTTTCACCCCAGACACTTCCGCATTGCACAGAGTGGCTGTGGGCAGCCGCTTCTCAGCTAGGGGTACACTTCCCAGCAGCTCTTGGGCCTGGGTGGCCACGTGGCTCATTCTGGCCAATGGGAGAGCAGAGCCCTGAGTTGGGGGTTGGGGAGCCACGAGGGAAGGGGCCTGGGTCCCTGAGTCACTGCATGGAGGGGAGCTGCCACCAGCGAGGAGCGCTCATCTCTCCTCTGAGGAAGAGAGAAATGTACATTGTAGCAAGCCTTGCATGTCAGCCCTTACTTCGTCCAGAGGCTGGGTTTGCAGTCACACACCCTTGGCATGGTTCTGTCCCCTTGAGTTGCTCTCTCATCCGTCAGCTTCCTCCTGCCACCCCCACCCACCTGCAGCGGAGCCCGTCGGCCGCCATGAAGGGCAGGAAGCCGGGAGATCTGCGCCTGTGCCTGTAAGTCAGGAGGTCACGGAGGACCAAGGAATCCACATTGCCGTGTAATCTACATGAAAATGGCATTCAGGGCCCACAATATTTAACCCACGGTGCTGCAAAAATTACCGTGCGCGATCCATTTCTGTTAAAAATGATACTAATTTTAGTTTTTCACTTGATTATGATTAATGGAGTAATATATATTTATTGTAGCAAAAGTTTAAAAGCACAGAAAATAGTTTAGAAAAATACATATCACTCATAAACATATCATTAAAAGCATCATGGATAACATCAGATGTTTATAGCTTGAATTTTATTTTGCTGGGGGATTTAGAAAACGTATATAGATTGAATGTATTTTAAGGGGATTTTCTGAAGTTTTAATTTTCTCCTTTATGCGTTTCAATTTTTTTTTTTACAATGAATATTTTATGTGTGTAATTCTAAAAGAGAAGATTCGGTCATGGCCATTATTATCCTTTCAATAAATGTATGAAGGTGGAACTTCAGGGTCAAAAAACCATTTTTTTAGAGCATATGATAAGTGAGAGTTTGTGTCTATTTCCTTTTCTATTAGTGATACATAAAATGGGCTTTCCCCTTTTCCCCAATGTCCTTGAGAAACATTTTTTTCACCTTTAGTATTTACTGTTGAAAATTTAGAAAAGAAAGATGTGTAAAAGTTTAGGAAATTGCAATCTAGGGATGTATCTGCTTGGTGATGATCAGCGTGTGACTGTTGTCATGGCCTTTGGCTTTCTATACTATGTAAGGCGTGTGTGTCTGTGCACACGTGGGTTCACATGTGTGTGTGTGTGCATGTGTTATCCAACGGAGCTGGGGTCCAACTCACTCACTGCAGTAAGGCCAAACAGCCACACCGAGGTTTGCAGCATGAGAAAGAGAGGCATTGAGTGCCGGGCGCCTGGCGGGTAGAATGCAGCAGCTCATGCTGAAGACCTGGACTGCCTGATGGCATAAAGGGATGGGTCTTTAAAGGCAGGGAGGTGGAGGTTTCAGGCAAAGTCACATGCCAATACATGGAGGTTGTGCGTTGGTTTGACCTAAAGGGTGGGATCTCCGGATGCAGGGGTTTTCAAGTTGTAGGCTGATGCAAATATTTTCCAATCATAGTTGGTTAGGAGGATAAATTTTATGTAAAAATTTGGGATCAGCAGAAAAGAAGGTTAGCTCTGGCTTGTGAGTGTGGCCTCCTCCAGGCCCCGCAGGAAGAAATTTAGAACAAAGAATGGTGCTCAGGGCTCAGTCCTCAGCTGCCCCGTAGCTAACATCTAGGTGCAGGTGAATCCATGTGGTGGGGGGTCTGGGTCTCTGAAAACAACTTGGGGACAGATGTGATGATGCTTCAGCTTCTATAGGGAAGCAAACGTCTGCTGACTCTAACTCCCTTGCCTGTTGTTTTAAGCGACTGTCACCATTTTTGTTGTTTTTGATACGGAGTGTCGCTTTGTTACCTGGGCTGGAGTGCAGTGGCATGATCTCGGCTCACTGCAACCTCCGCCAAGAGATTCTCCCGCCTCAGCCTCCTGGGTAGCTGGGATTACAGGTGCACACCACCATGCCCGGCTAATTTTTTTATTTTTATTAGAGACAGGGTTTTACCATGTTGGCCAGGCTAGTCTTGACCACTGTTACCTTCTTGCTTCTCAAGTTGCTTATTTACTTCCCAGGGCCGGTTAGGTACCTGGAATTCCCCTTGAAGGAACCCGAGATTTTCCTTTATTTCCATGCTGGGGGTGGGGGGCCCATGGGCCCCTTAAGCTGGGTCCCCACTCTGCCTCACATGCACGTATCTGTCCTGAGAGAATTGGGTATGCTAAGGCCGGGCCTCTAGGCCAGGAGATGGGGAGTGGGCGCAGTGGGCACACCCCGATGTGGCTCCTGGGCTGCTGGACGTCCTCACCACTGTGATGCCCGTGGCACCTATGGGTCCTGGCTGCAGAATCTGAACTGCTGGGTTCTCAGGCCTGGTTCAGGGACTCTGCGTGAATTGTATGACCTGCAATAAATCATTCACCCTGGACTCGGCTTTCTCTTGCCCTCTAGGAGGTGACCTTGAAGAGTTTTTCCAACGCTAGCTTTGTACAATTGTAAGTTTTAGATGGGGCATCTCTTTTCCTGACAATAGGATACACATAAAGCTCCCTAGACCTCTCAGATTGGTTGTCATTCTTCTTGTGGAGATGTGTGTGCTGGAGACCTTGGTCTGGGGCAAGAAAGCTCTGAAAACAGGACCTCGAGGAGGAAGTGGGAGCAGAGAGTCATTAGGAGCTATGAGAAGCAGTCCCTCTGCTGTGGTGAGGGAAAAGGCCGTACACAGATTTCAACGCTTGGGTGAAACGCAAAGTGTTGTTCCCCGTTTTCTTTCTTTAAAAGCTCAGGAGTGCAAACAAAGCTATTGGTGATTTAGTAATTGAGAAGAGCTTTCACGAATCCGTTTAGTTAAGGTAGGAAGACTAAACTGCAAAGACTTGTTTTCAGATTTCTGTTGGTAAGAAACATTTCAGTTCAAAGACAGTGAATCTCCAAGTGGCTTAAGTGTAAAAAGGATGTGTGGATTTAAATAACCTGAAAGTCCCACGATAAGGAAGAGCTCAGGCACGGTTTCATCCAGAGCCTTCATGTCATCTGTGAGGACTTCGTTTCTTTTCCTCCTTCTCTCTGCTCTTTGGGCTAAAGCCAACTCCTCTTGTAGCCACAAAATGGCTTTGACCTTCTCTCTCGGTCTGTGTGCTTGCGGCAGTGGAGAGGGCATGGCTTTCCCCAGTGCTAAAGTTCGCTTTGGACTGGCTTGAGTCCTATGCCCATCCCATGTTCTGACTGTAGGGGTGGAAGGTGCTGGCTGGTTAACCCAATGCCACATCCAGCCAGTGCTGGGGAAGAGCGGTGAACACCAGCGGCCTGGAGGGAGTGCCTACAACGTCTGTGGCGTTGGAATTCAGTTCTGGTTTATTTTCTCCTCTGGATTATCAGAGTTGGTTTTTGGGGAGTGGTGAGCTGGTAAAAGTTCTGATTTGTAGAGACCCCCCCTGGCCAACGTGGTGAAACCCCGTCTCTACTAAAAATACAAAAATTAGCTATGCTTGGTGGTGCTCACCTGTAGTCCCAGCCATTTGGGAGGCTGAGGCAGGAGAATCACTTGAACCTGGGGGGCAGATGGAGGAGGCTGCAGTGAGCCAAGATCACGCCACTGCACTCCAGCCTGGGCAACAGAGTGAGACTGCCTCAAAAAAAAAAAGTTCTGATTTGTAGTCTTTGCCTGTTTCTGTGGCGTAAGCACTCCAGCCGAGGCTGATTTCCAGCTACCGTGGCTTCACAGGTTCACTGTGCTCCTGAGTATTTCACAGCGTGGGAGGCTGGGCGCTGCTCCGGCACACAACCGGGAGGATGTCCTTGGTCACTTGCCGCTGGTCGGCGCTGGTTAAGGGGCCTGTGTGGGAACCCCTAGTGGGCCACAGCCCTCGGAAGGGAAAGGCAGTCAGCACGTGAAGTCAGCCCGAGCTGTTGGGCGCCTCACCTGGTGTCTCTGTGCCGCCTTCTCAGCCCAGAGGATTATTTCAGAGGCACAGAAGTAACGCGGTGATTGTGGCCATACGCTCCTGAGGGCTCAGGGCCTCTGTCCTGTGGCTTTTCCGACGTCACTCGATAGCCCTGCTGCTCCTGAAGTCTGATGGGGATCGGGATCACTCGGTTTCAAATGTTCTCCATAATTCCCGGGCATTATACACAGATGCTGGGTTTAGATACAGGTGTGCTGCCTGGCAGAAATTGATTTGCACTTGATGATGAGGCTCCTTGAAATAAGGATACTTTTAATCTTCCCACCCCATTGATACAGATTCTTCGTAACGGTGAAATCTTCCTAGACTGGGCAATGAATACAGTCACAGGTAGAGTCCGGATCGACAGGTGATTGTGTTTTAAAGGCAGCACGTGCCTCAGGCCCGGGTCTCACCGCACTCTTAACCAAGGTTACACGTGTCTGCCCTAATGAATCAAGAGCTGAGCGGCCCGTGAAAGCTAATTTATCTAAACCAAGGGCAGGACGTGGCGTGTTTCCTCACAGCATCCTCTCTGCTTTCTGGTCCTGTAGCCAGTGTGTGTGTGAGTGAGTTCGGGCCCTGGTCGCGCAGTCGGTCTGAGTGAGTTCAGGGCCTTGCTATGGAGCCCGCCTCTCCACGTCCTTTCCTTCGTCTCAAAGGGAGGGACTACAGGCCCCTGAACCAACAGTCCAGCTTTTCTCCAGCGAGAGCCGGAATCCTTCCTGTCCATCAGGACGGCTGGTGAGCACTGTTTTGGGAGGTGGCTGCCTGGCTCCAGCTCCTGTCTCGGGGCCTTTGCCTGTGCTGTGCCGGCTGCGTGAGGCACGCTCTCTCTCTTTCTGTCTTTGTCTCAGCGTGGCTGGCTCCTTTTCACTGCCTAGCCTTTGCTCAGAGGACACCTTCTGAGGGGCCCCCTTGACCACACTCTCTAAAGTCGCTGCCCCTCGCAGGCCCCACTGCCTGGTCTCCGGTGGCCTCGTTCTGTTTTGCCATCGTGAGCTGAAACTGGCTGCTGGGTGTTTGCGTGTTTCCTGCCTCTGTGGCTCTCCTGGGCGTGTGAGCTGCTCTGGGGCAGGATCTTATCCTTACCCCTGTGTTATTCGCTGACGCGTGTCACCCACAGGTGTCCAGTAAGTGTGAGTGGAGGGGCACGGAGCATAGTCCCTGCCTCTGTGAAGTGCGGCCTGACTGGCTGGCTTTTCCTCTGCATGGAGAGCGTTTCTTTTCTCGTGTGTAAAGCGGGGGGCCTGGCCCTGACCTAGTCACTTCTTTCCTCTCCCTGCTTCCGTAGGGGGCCTGGCCCTGACCTAGCGATTTCTTTCCCTGGTTCCATGGGGGCCTGTTCCTGGCCTAGCGATTTCTGTAGGCACTGGCTCTCCTCTCCCAGGTCCCGTGAGGGGCTGTCCCTGACCCAGTGATTTCTGTAGAGACCGGCTCTCCTCAACTCGGTTCCATGGTCCTGGTCCCCAGGAGGTTTGGGCTCCGCCTTCCTGCCCGTCATCCTTTCCTGCTGGTCGCTTGTGGGGCTTATCTCTCCCTGACACAGGAGAACGTACACTCCACGCACATCGTGGGATCTGCCGACGGGAGCTGGGAGCGGCCGCTGCGGGCTGTGCAACCCAGGGCCAGGGTGAGTGTGAACTCCCCACGTTCCATAGCCAGGAGGTCTATGTGGCTCTGTGTGGGGGGAGCTCTCATTGGGGCTTAGCTCTCGTCTTAAAACGTTGGCACAGGTTGGCAGGTGGCTGCTGTGAGGGCTTCATTTAAGGACGGCTAGCCGAGCCAGGACCCCCGAGGCAGCTGCTGGAGAACCATTGCCATTTAGAGAGGGGAGGATTTGGAATGTGTCCAGTCCAAGCTCAAACTCGAGAGCAGATGGGGATTGAAATTCATGCCATTCTGGGGAAGAATTGATGGCACTCCGTGGAGGGAAGCAGGCTCCTTCCTCCCGGCCTCCCTCTCTGCGAGCGGCAGTGTGGTCTGGCTGAGAGGGCGCGTGTCCTGCTCAGAGCCGGCCTGGGTCGGACCATCGTGCCTGTCTGTGACCTGCTGGTTTCAGACCCTGCCTGGGCTGGACCATGGTACCTGTGACCGGCTGGGGTGAGCTTCAGCGCGGAGCCTAGTTTTCTCATCCCCAAAGTGAAGCAAACGATGGGACTTGACTTATAAGGTTGTTGCTATCAGGATTAAATGACTGAATTTAAGCAAAACGTTGCGGACAGTGCCTGGTGCTAAAAGAGGGTAGATGCATGTTGGTTGGTGTGGATTGTTGAAGTCATAAAGGTTGCTATTCCTAGCGGGACAGTGACCCATAAGACTAAACCCAGGCTGGGCCTGCAGTGACTCACACCTGTAAGCCCTGCAGTTTAGGAGGCTGAGGCGGACAGATCACCTGAGGTCAGGAGTTCGAGACCAGCCTGGCCAACATGGCAAAACACCATCTCTACTAAAAATACAAAACTTAACCTGGTGTGGTGGCACTCGTCTGTCATCCCAGGTACTTGGGAGGCTGAGGCAGGAGAATCACTTGCACCTGAGAGGTGGAGGTTGCAGTGAGCTGGATCACGCCATTGGACTCCAGCCTGGCGGCAAGAGCAAAACTCCATCTCAAAAAAAAACAAGAAAAGACTAAACCCAGAGCCCCAGCCAGAGCCAGGGCCTCTCCCTGCAGTGTGGGGCATCCTTTGGGGTGTCCTGGAGGGGAAGCCATCTTCTCTTTCTGGTCTGTCTTTGATTCCCACACCCCATCCCCTGAGCCCCTAGTACCAGTGCAAAGATTTTTCAGGCTCTTGGGTCAGGAGGCTGGGAGCTCAGTGGTTAGAAACATGGCTTTAGCACCAGGGACGTGGATTTGACTCTGGGCTCTGCTACTTACAAATTATGTGACCTTAAACACAGCATCTGACCTCTGGTTGCCTCAGTTTTCTCATCTGCACAATGGGAACTGCGGCTTATCTGTAGGGCCAGGGTGGGGATTAGTGACGTGCAGCACTGAGATATGGCCCCATCCTCGGAGGGCCCTGGTGTGCTGTCATTGTCACTCTGGTTTTGAGGGCCCCAGCCTGGTGCAGCCACGCCTGGCACCCCTTGCTGTGTGGCCCACTCTGTCCTCCTGATTTACTCTCCAGCCCTGCATACGGGGCGTGCGGTGCCCTGAGGCTGACTTGTTTTCCGGAGCTCTCAGCACGGCCACCTCTTCCTTCCCCACGACTGCAGTCTAACAACATAGCTGCAGTTTGTTTTTCTGTTTTGCACAGCAGTTAATTCTCAGGCGCTAATGAGGGGCTCTCTGTCCATGAGGCTGATTAGCAGAGAATAGAGGGCGGCAATGATGACGCAGAAGAAAGGCGAGGTGCTGCAGTCACGATCCTAAATCAAGCCTGTGATGCCGGGCTGCGTCCGGCATGCCGCTGTCAAACGCAGGCTTCCTCCAGCCTTGGGAGACCAGGTCCTCTCGAGGTGGTCAGGACTCATGATTTAGCGTTCTGTCCTTGAAGTGGCAAAGGGAAGAGGACTTGGGACTCTCTGACCCTTCTGTGATCCTGTACTTACGACGCATGCCTTCCAGTGGCTGGGAGTGGGGCATCGCGCTGGCGTTCCAGGGCACGCGTTAGAGTCGGTTACAGTGATGGCAAGATCGCGGTTTCTCCTTGTCCACAGAACCAGCGCTGAGTGCCGGGGCAGCTGCTGCGCTCACTTAGTTAGCTTTCATAGGGCCGTGTCTGCCCTTTATTTTGTGGATAGCGTTCCCAGTAGTTTCCTAGTATTAAAGTTATCAATTTAATCTTTCCAAAGGCCCACTTAGGTTTTTCTTTGATACCTGAAAAGAGAATAATTTTTCTTTTGAAACCTTGGTGGCTCTTCCCTTGGTCTGTATTGATCCTGTAACTTACAGGAGGGGGCTGAGGTGAGGCCCAGTGGCTGTGTGTGGTCCGTGGGGCCAGATGCCCAAGTTCAAATCCCCACACCTCACCTTTCGAGCTGTAGGGCCAGGAGGTGCCTGAAACTCTCTGGCCATGGTCTCTCTCAACATGTGCAGGTATCAAAGTGCCTACCTCACGGGCTCTTTCGAAGCCTCAGTGAACACTTTGAGTAAGATGCTTTGAACGGTGCTTAGTACAGAGTAAGCTCTCAAAGCATTGGCTGCGATTACGAACACAGTGTTAATAATTAGCATTAAAACAGAAAATAGAATTCTGAACATAATTTTATTTTAGAAAATAGCATGATACACTGAACTTCGGTTTGAAAATAAGTAACTGGGCTGAAGATAAGCCTAATCTGTGATGGAAGGTTCCATACATAATTGTTCAGGGCTTTCGGTGAGAGCAAAATTAATTTTCATGCAAGATGATTAAGCTGATGAAATTGCTCCTGAGCAGTAAATGTGTTTAATTAAATGCAAGACGCTGAGCTCAGGTACACGTTGTTCCCATGGGAGTGTCCTCTTCTCTGAGCTGTTTCCTTGAGCAGCAAGGGTGGTCTAGGCAGGGGGTTTGTTCCCCGTCTTCCCCGGTAGCTGAAATGTCTGATTGAGAGTAACATCGTGAGATGTCCGTTGTGCTGTGGGGAAGTGTATAGGCGTGATCTCTGCAGTCTGCAATAATTCAGACCAGCTAGAACTCGCTAGAAAGCTAGCCAGGTCCTCACAGGGTTAGACTTCCGGGAACGGAAACGCCAGGAAGCTGAGGGGAGCCCTCACATGCCAGGAATTTATGGAGTAATCCAAGCGTCTTAAGTTCTCTGGAATTATTTGATTGATTTACATCTCTGGAGAACGGGGCAGCCTGACTACGTTTCCTGGGGGAGGTTTTTATCACGGCTTTCAATTTTCAGTTGGTAATCTTCTGTCTGTCATTTGGAGCTATGTGGAGACACAAATAAAATCTTCATTCAACAAAATAGGGTGTGGGTCCCACCAGCCGGGTGCCATTCAAGGACTGGGGGTCTGGCAGGGATGCAGTGGTCCCAACCTGACCTGCTCAGACTCATCTGAATGAGCCCAGCCTGCTGACCAGGAGGAAGTCCGCTGGCGGGGAGGGGTGTAGACACTTGCTGTGTACAAAAGAACAGCAATTAGAGATGTGAGGTCAGTTCTCCAAAAAATTTAATACTTAGTTGGTTCCTTTTTTTTTTTTTTTTTTTTTTTTTTTGCAGGATCTTGTTCTGTTGATGAGGCTGGAGTGCCTCAGCCTCCCAAAATGCTGGGATTACAGGCGTGAGCCACTGCACCTGGCCAATAGACTTCTTTCTTAAAAGAGCAGTTTTAGGTTTATAGAAAAACTGATGAAAGAGTACAGGGAGTTTGCAAGCACCCCCTCTCCCTGACCCCACGGTTTCCCCCGTTATTAGTGCGGTACATTTGTTTCCGTTGATGAGCCAATATTGAGATTTTGTTATTAGCTAGAGTCCCTAGTGTTATTAGCTAGAGTCCCTAGTGTAGGGTTTACTCCTTGTCTTATGCACTCTATGGCTTTTGACAGATGTATCTCTGCTATCGCATCAGACACAGAAGTTCCACCCCTAAAAATACCTGCTGTTCTGTTTTTCGCTTCCTCCCCCTGCCCACTGGCAACCACTGATTCTTTGTCTTTGCTGTCTCCACAGTTTGCCTTTTCCACAGCGTGATATAGTTCAGTGGCCACCAACCCTTTTGGCACCAGGAATCGGTTTCGTGGAAGACGATGGATGGGGAGGGGGAAAGGTTTTAGGATGAAACCTCAGATGATGAGTCACTAGATTTTCATAGGCAGTGGGCAACCCAGATCCCTCCCATGCATAGTTCACAGCAGGGTTCCTGCTCCTATGAGAACTAGTGCCTGATGATCTGACAGAAGGCGGAGCTCAGGCATCACGGTCGCTCACCCACCATTCACCTCCTGCTGTGCCACCCCCTTCCTAACAGGCCACCTGTACTGCTCCACAGCTTGGGGCTTGGGGACCCCTATATAGTTGGAGTCGTAGAGTTTATAGCCTTTTCAGACAAGCTTCTTGCTCTTAGTAATGTGCAATCAAGCCTCCTCTATGTTGCTTTGTGGCTTGAGAGCTTATTTTTTTTAAAGTGTTGAATTATTCCAGTATCTGGATGGACCATTCATTCGCCTATGAAAGAAACCTCGGTTGCTTACAGGGGTGATTCTAAGCAGAACCTAATCGGTCTATTCCCAAACAGGGTGGCTTTAACATGCGTCCCTCTGGGGAGGCCCTGGAGAAATCAAGAGGGCAAGACATTGGCGATTTCTGTGCTCTGAACACCAATTTCGTCACTCACAAGTTATTCATCAGATGCTATCTCATTCTAGCAACTAGATGTTGGTGATGTCATTACATCAATGCAGCTAGGGCAGGGTTCAGAGGACACTATAACTCACCATCATTACATCTGCTTACCAAGAAGCCTGCTTTTCCCAACTGTCCACATGGTCGATGCCAAAGCATTGGCCAAAGTCACCAAATAAGTTACCAACCAGAACATTAACTTCTTAATAACCACAGTCAGTAAAGCGAGCAGGACGGAGGGAATCTGCACATTCCTCCTTTCCTTTCTCATGAGCTGCACAGGAAGGTATCCCAAGCCAGGCCCCAAGTTTTCTGGATAAACAACAAATGAGAGAGGACGCTGTTGCTGGAAGGGCATTTATACCAGGATGTCGCGGCTCCACCGTGTTCTGTTAAGCATCAGGACTGGCTCTAACCAAGTCCCACAAATCCCCTCGCACCCAGCAGACAGCACAGGGGATACGTTGATCAATTCTTCATCTTCATTCATTTTAGGGTTCCTTGACTGTGGCCCCACGGTTTGGTTCCAATCACATTACTCTTTTTTTTTTTTTTTTTTGAGTTGGAGTCTTGCACTGTCGCCTGGGCTGGAGTGTAGTGACGCCGTCTGGGCTCACTGCAACTTCTGCTTCCGGGTTCAAGCAATTCTCCTCCCTCAGCCTCTGGTGTAGCTGGGATTACAGGTGCCCGTCACCAGGCTCAACTAATTTTTTGTATTTTTGGTAGAGACAGGGTTTCACTGTGTTGGTCAGGCTGGTCTCAAACTCCTGACCTCGTAATCTGCCTGCCTCAGCCTCCCAAAGTGCTGGGATTACAGGTGTGAGCCATCCCGCCTGGCCTTCACATTATTTTATTATATGATCCCGGAGTTGGTTTATGTGACTTTCATTTTAATGGGGGCTGCTTCTTGAACTCACTAATTGCATGACTAATTACACTAAGGCATTGTGGATTCTCCAGTCCAATGTGCTGTCTCAGGCACCCATTCATTCATTCACTTGACATGTGTTGATCACGTGTTTCCTACGTTCCAGGCATTGCTCTAGGCTGGGAAGGACACCGTAGGCTGAGACCAACATGTGCTGTACTCCTGGGACCTCCCATCTACCTGGCAACTGGTGATAAGCATTTTAAATGGTGCTGGGGTGGGGAGACGCAGTGGGACTTGAGTCTCTGCTGAGAGGTGACCTGAGGACAAGATGAGGCGGGAGAGGCAGAAAAGAGGATGCAGCTCCGCACAGCATCTCAGTGAAAAGGTTCAATGGCTATGGAGCGTGGGATTTTCTGTAGATACTACCGTGGACACTTTCCCATTTTGATATTCGAATGCAACCTGGAGCCAAAGAGATGGTACTGAACAAGCAATGGTGTACACACCCGTTATGACTCTCTGCTCTTCTGTACCCAGAACAAGGCTACAAGACGCCCTCCCTAAGACATGACTAGGTGTGTGTTAGTTTGGGTTTGTTTTTTACTAAAAGTGGCCGAAAACCTAATTACGCTAACTTGACCCTAAAAGGGAATGCATTGAAACACAGCTGAAAAACCCAGGTGTAGGTGTCTAGCTTCAGTTACAGCTTGATCCAGGGGCTCCAATAATGCTGTCAGGACTTGGTTTCTCCTCATGGCTCAGCGCTGCTCTCTGCAGCGTGGACCCAAACTCTCAGTAACGCCAGGCTCACGTTCCTACCTTGCTGGGCTCATGTCATGGAAATGGCTGACGGTTTAGCGTTCACTCATTCCCACATCCATTCATTTCTTCAGTCGTGTGTGGGTATCTGGCACATACTGAACACTGTGCCAAGATCTTTGTGGTTATTACCTCATCTAGTCCATTCAGCAAGCCCTTGGATTAGGGGATATTGTGATACCTACTTCACAGCTGAGTCAACTGAGGTTCAGTGAGGTCTAAGGAGCATTAAAGGTTATTCAGCTGGTAAGAAGCAAGGCTGGGGTCCTGGCACCTGCAGAACCAGCTGGTAAATCAGATAAATACATCTGCCAATCTCCAGTTGGTTCTAGCTGTGTGAGGATCACCAATAGGTAGTTAGTGTAAGGTTATTCTTGTAAGGTTATTGCCAAGTTTAAAATGAGGAAACTGAGGCCAGCATGAGACAAATTAATATTCCAGTTTATTCAGCTCCCAGGCGAGGTTCTGTGGTCCCGGGGGAGGGAGAGGGGGAGAGAGGGGGAGAGAGGGGGAGGGAGAGAGAGAGAGAGAGAGAGAGAGGGAGAGAGA
>CAUYLG010013834.1:0-12729 GCA_963573385.1 Cacajao melanocephalus
ATAGCATTTCACAGGTTTAAATAAAATATTGGTTGGCTGCTTGTTTGTTATTTTCATCCCTTATTCCTTCCTGTCACCATTGTTAAGCACAATTATTGGCATAAAAGAGGTTTTTAATACCCATTTTTAGACTGCATTCTAGCCCGGGCAATAGAACAAGAATCCCGTTCTCTCTCCCTCTTTCTCTTCCTCTTTCTTTCTCTCTTACGTTCTTTTTTTTCTTTCTTTCACTCTCACTTTCTTTCTTCTCTTTTTCCTTCTTTCAAAAATAAATTAAAAAAAAAGAGAGAATGTTCACTTTCCTCTATCCTACCCAAGGAGATCATGGGCTGGTGGTGGCATTAGGCTGAGCATGTTGTTGCCTCATGTAGGTAGTCATTGGCACTGAAGCCCGTCACCTATTTCAGGCTGCCCAGTCTCTGACCGGGAAGGCACACTTCAGAGTGTGGCATCTGGAATGAGTGTTTCCCTCACAATCCTGGTATGTGGGTTTCTGGGGGTGAGTCCCACTTATTTCTTTCCTACGGAACTACCACTGCCAACCAACGGTTTTATTGGTTTAATATTGTTATTTTAATAATTTAGTATTATAAGTAAAATTTAAATTTGATAATTTGTCTTCTGTGTCTGCTTAGATGCCTCATGAACATTTGAAATCCTGACACAAAACCTGCAAGGTCGACATGAGCTTCCCACTTTCCAGTAGGAGGGTGGTGCCGTGTGCTCAGGTCATACAGCCAGTGGGTTCAAGAGCCAGACTGTGAATGCAAGACTGGCTGATTTCAAAGTCAGTCTCCTTATGCTTCACTGTGCTTCTCTTAACTGTCAACAAACAGGCCTAGTCTGTATGATCCCAGTTCAGTTTGGGTTTCTGGTTTAGTTCTGGAATTCCTTTACCTGGGTTAAAACTCTGCTTTAAACCTTAGCTCACTCTTATGGGGAGAGCCTGCAGAGTTCTTGCCAAGCCCCTCATTGTTGGTTGTCTGGATCTATATATTTTTTTAACTTCTTAGTGAGTGGCTGGAGTCTTATGCCAACTGGATGAAGTTACTGGAACCAACATGGTACCAGCTGATTGATTAGCAGTATGTCCCCAATGGAACTGTCTGCACTGCTGCTCCTTTCATGGGTTGGGGGCCCACCCTAGCTGTCTATGCCAGCCCAAATCAAGCTTGGGTTGAGTATACTTCTTTGCTCTATGTGTGTGCTTAAAATATATTTTATCAAATACCTTTAATATATGTATATGTTTTATTATATATAATAATCTATATTTACTTTTTTTGGTAAGGATAATATAGGCATGATTGGATGTCTATTTACCTGTCTTGGTTCCTGCCATATCTTGGCACCTTTACAATGTTTGGTTTCCATTTGTTGAATGAAAATGGATAAGCTTTTGCATTGAGCATCATCTGGGTACCTGGGTCCAAGCTCCACCCCCTATTCTGCCATGGTAGGTCTGAGGTGGGACTCGGGAATCTGGTATCTTCCTCTTTTGGTCTCCCTTTGATGTTCATTTGAACTGCGTTTCCAGTTCTTTGGTGCTGGGGGAAAGGGGCACAGTAATACAGAGTGAGTTTCTTTATCCTTTCTCCATCCTCCCTTCATGCCTTAAGGAATTGCTTTGATAATTATAAAGATATAGCACTAAAGATCTTTCTAAATATATGTAGTAGGTTATACATTGATTCATCTTCAGGCCATGATTTTCCCCTAAACTATGAAAATTCAAGGTTAGGCTGCTTTAATTAACATACTAAAACTTACCTTAGAAAGCTTATTTCTAGTTTAATGTCATTTAATTCGATCCCTGATTCACAGGGCTTTAGGCAAATAACTCCTGATCTCTAGCTATTTTATCTCCAAAAAGGAAAATGCCTTTCAAGGGGTGCCTGTGGAACACAGTGGCGCACAGGACGCTGCCAGGGTCCACAGATCACCTTCTTAACATTCCCCACGTGCTCATCACTGGTCAGATGTTAGAATCCTCGAGGCCAGTTTTCCAAAGAAAGCAGAAATAGCAAATGTTTGGGGGATGAGTAGAAGGTAAGTCTCTTTGCTCATTCATCAACTCATTGTACGCAAGTTAAGCATGTAACATTTATTTCCCACGGTGTCCTTGCCCCCGTGGGCTCTCACTCACTGTGACTGTTGTCCTCTAGGACATACTCAGCCAGCTGCAGTGGGCAGCAGGCAGTGTACATCAGTGAGACAGGCCAGGTATGTGACAGCAGGGAGTGGCAGGGACAGCGGGGGTATGGAGGAGCGTCATCTCCCATCTCTCAGATGTCTTTGGGGCAGTATTCAGGACACTGGGAGATGGCCTCTGGGGGAGGGGCAGAAAGGAACGCAGGAAAAGGAGGGAATGGGATGCGAGACTCACTTTTCATTTTGTGCCCTTTCATGTTTGAATTTTGAAAATAAACAAAATGATTTTTAAAATGAAGTCAAATACACCGTAGACAATCACATCTGATGGTATAACCTGGCCTGTGCGATGAGAGTCCTGTCCAACACAGCAACTCTCCAATAGAAACAGAAGGCAAAGTACATCTGCAATTTTTAAATTTTCTTGTAGCCACATTAATGAAACAAAACAGTGAGATTAATGTTAGGGGAATATTTCGTGTAACCCAATATATCCAAAATATTATTTGAACAGGTAATTGATATAATAATTATGAGTGAGGTATTTTACATTCACTTTTCATAAGGTGAAAATTAAAATTCTTGGAAATTAAATTTGTATTTAATACTCAAAACACGTTACAATTCAAATGCACCGCATTTCAGGGACTCAATCGCAGCATGTGGTTACCGGCTGCCATACTGAACAGTGCAGCCCGCTCAGTCTTCCTTCCCAAGCTGTCCCCACTCGTGCGAACATAGCTATATTAAGGAGCAGCCAGCTGCACAGCTGCTGAGGATACCAGGCTCCAAGGAGGCTTAAACACTCCAGGAATAAATTAGGAGTCTAATGCCAATAACTTATATTTGTTTCCTACCCCCAAAATAGACAGATAGGCCTCTATCTGTTGGGGTTTTTTCTTTTTGTGTGTGTGATTCATCTTGCAAGCTTTAGGGGCCAACCGTCCTGGGAGGAGCCAAGTGACAGTCGCTCGGGTTGGCAGTTAGAATCTATTGATGTTGTAATGCATAGCTTAGTGCTATTTACTAGGAATACATAATGTATCCCATTATCTAAATTGTAAACCTCTTCATATCTCTCCTAAGAATTTGGTGGAATCTGAAAATCATTAAAAAAACTGAAAATATAATGACATAAAAGTGGGAAGCCCTTTGTTCACAGGTATATTTGTTGGGGGATCATGGAAGAATTCCCAGGGGCTTTCATTTCACTGCTTCTTCCTCATTCCAAGATTACATAATCCCTGTTCCCATCTTGAAGGTCAATAATTTACTCTATTCATCAAAGCTAGTCCGGTTAGTTGATGACTGTGCATTTGATATTTCACATTGCTGTCCAGTTTTCACATATTTGCATTTCTCAGTGGCTCTGCAAGTGTAATGAACATTTTCTGTGCTGTGGAAGCAAGGAGTAGGGTCCTAAACTGATAAATAAACATTGTATACAACCAAAATCCAAACAGGATTCTACCCTTCATAAACCTATTATTGGATTCACCACTGATGCTATTTACTACTGAAGCCCTTAACAGGTGAAGTGTGACCATAGAAAAAGATACCAATTTCTAGAAACTGCACTCATCTTTTCTAGAAGCAAGCAACCAAGACTGTATTTTCTAACTAGAGGTCACAGCTAGATATACTACTAATAATAATCCATCAATATCATTACCATCTATTGAACTCTATATGGCTGCAACTGTGCATGCATTAGCCACTTGATCTTTGCCACTACCCCATGAAGTGGGTATTTTTATTATCACCATCTGATGAAGAAACTGAGGCTCCATAAGGGTAAATAGGCCACAGATCTATAAGTGTAAGAGATAATACATGTGAAGGAGCCCATGCTGATTGCATGCTGAGCTGCTGTATTGGCTCTAAGGAAAAGAGATGATTTCTGTCCAGGGGTACCAGGGACATTTCCTGGAGGAGTGGGCATTTGAGATAGGTCTTGGAGCATGGGCTATTGGCTCTAAGGAGGAGAAATAATTTCTGTCCAGGGGTACCACAGGCATTTTCCAGGGGAGTGGGCATTTGAAATGGGTCTGTATGGGTAGGATGCAGGCATCTGGAGATACCTAGAATAGGGAATAAAACCAGTGAAGGCTTGGGAATGGGAAAATATAAGGCATGCAAAGGGAATGGCAGTAGTGACAAGTCCAGTGTTCCCGGAGTGATTGGAACAGGAGCAGCTGAGGGGAGGGGTTTGCACAGAGGATCTGTGACAGTAGGTGCCAAACACCCACTGTGTGACAGATCCTTTACTAGGGCTTCACATAGTTCTATTATTTACTTTCCACCAAAATCTGTATGGTAGGAAGTATTACTATCTCTGCGTCCCAAATAAAGAACACCAGGCTCTGAGAGGTTACATAACTTGCCTAGGTCACATGCTAGCAAGAAAAGGAGGGAGGATTTGAATGCTCATCTGTCCAACCCTTTCCACTACAAAATGAAATAAATCATTTTTTAAAAGGACATTTTTCATAGGACATAATGTCCTGTTTTTAGGCTCTGCCCTGCTACACCAATTCTCCAGATTTGCCACATTTCTGTATCGAGGAGAGCCCCCACTCTTGGTGCCTCCTCTGTGATATGCACCCCCATCTCCACTTCCACCGCACCTCTTTCAACTGTCACCTCACTCTTGCCTAGTCCTTGCCTAACAGGAATAAAATATAAAAATCAGCAATCAAGAGAAGCCCAATGGCATGATTATCAAGTAGCTGACAGCACCGGCTAGGATTTTACCTTATGGGCGAGAAGATTTATATTGCAATAATCAATATCTCAGAAATATGTAGCTCAGTTTATGTAACTGACATTCCATTTCATGACTTCAAAGCAGTGGTTCTATTAGCCAATTTGAGTCTTTAATATAGCGAAATGCCTACTGAGCGAAGTTGGTGGAGTATGTGCTGTGGGGGTGGGGAGTCTTTATTGCTATCTAATGACCCTAAAATCAGCTCTCTGAGGATCCAGCATGGGAAAGAAAACAGAACCCTTCAGTCTCACCCATGACAAAAGTATTGAGTGGCTCTGAAGTTATTTGTACAATTGATCCAGCTAATATCAGGAAAGCATGTTCACCAGATGAATTAGAGACAATTAAATGCAATTCTATGCTGTTTTCTATAAACAGAAGACAATAATAAACCCATAGGGTCCAGATGAAATCATATGATCCATTTTAACACCCTTTCTGTCCCACTTTCACCATTCTAGTACACTGAAAAGCCTCTCAGATTTCCACTAAATGAGGTGATTTCATGGTGCATTTCTGTTATGCAATCCCCCTACCTCTTTTACTGTCAATGAACTTAAATGCTCACAGCAGAACCTATTTTCATGAGCTCCTTCCAGCTATTTATACACACACACACACACACACACACACACACACACAACTCATCAGAGGAAACTTTTCTTCTCCTCCTTCACCTCTAACATATAATCATTCAACAATTTAAAGAAATTCCACCTCCTAAAAGCCCTCTATAATCTCCCCTTTCTATTTCCGCTAACCTATCTTATTCTATCTGTCATCTTATTCTGTCCCCTCCTCTCTGTCCCCCAGACATGGCCCATTTTAAGCCCTTATTTTACCATATTTCCTGAAGTATGCCAAAGGTTGCAGAATATATCCTGATTTTACGTACCACCATGAAAATAAAAAAAAAAACTACAAATAAAATAAAATACTCCATTGT
The DNA here is from genome assembly GCA_963573385.1 of Cacajao melanocephalus. NCBI lineage: Eukaryota > Metazoa > Chordata > Mammalia > Primates > Pitheciidae > Cacajao > Cacajao melanocephalus. The sequence continues at coordinate 5,865 of CAUYLG010013834.1, forward strand.
TTGTAAGAGGCCTCCTAAAGAGATGTTGAAACATGAAAAGAAAATGTGTATCTTAAATGGGCGATACACAGTATCTCTATGAAACTCTTATCACTGTCTCCTGACTGCTCACGCCCACGATCTTGTAGTGGCACAACCGGCCCTTCACAGTCAGGTCTTGAACTGTATCTCCTTTTTCTAGGCTTGGAAAGCCCCTTCTTATTTTCCAAGACCACCTCCTCAAAGTCCTTTGAAACCCCACAGGCTTGGTGATGATGCTTCCCTGAGTTCCTATGACATCTTTAACTTCCTCAAGTGTAATAGCACATAAACATTGCTTTGTAATTATCTGCCCATGTTCCACTATGAGAAATTCTTGGAGGACAGACTATGTGTCTCGTTCACCTCAATATCGCCAGTCCCTGACATAGGATAGGGCGGGTCCTCTCTGAATTGCTGAACGCAAAGGGCTGAGTGATACATGTAGCTTCTGAGCATAGTCACTAGAGGGCAGTGTGGAACCATCCCACTGCCCAGAACCGCGGTTCCCCCAGAAAGTAGGTTGCAGAGGTTGTAGGAAGCTGGCCTCCTGTGGGCAAAATGGCTGAGAGCCTAGGAGGCTACATAACCCCAAGAGCCCAGTACCATTCTGCAGAATCGACCCTGAGGATGCTCCTAGCATCTCCGTATTTCTTGCCAACCTGCCCACTAGGTGCTTTCAAGTGGCTGCCTCAGCACATTTCTTGATTAAGAGTCAAATGCTCTTCCTAGCTTTCCACCCTATGGGGATGGGGGCAGAGGCCAGAGACAGGAAAACAAATGTCTCCTTAACATCTCCGTTTTCATTTCTAATAAAGGCAGGCTTACTGTGAAGGGCCTGCAATATAATTGCTCCACTTTGAAGAACAACAGGTAGCAGCATCAATATTTGATTTTTAAAAGGTTGTGTGAACAGTTTTAAATATTAAAGATAAAGGCAAAGACTTAGATCGTCTTTTTATCTCAGCAGTTGAAGATTTTAAATGAAAAATGGTGCTAATGAGCAGAATAAGACTGTTCATCCATCACATGGTATCTGGTTGCAATAAAGCAAAATCATTTTGGGGTGGGGTGGGGAGAAGGGGTGGAAGGCAGTATCTGCACCAGGGAAGTTTTCTGTTCATTCTCTGTAATGAGAGAAAAATAAAGCCACTCTGTTGGAGTAACTTTCTTCTGTCTCATTGTGGGCTGTTTAGCTCCCTCAATGAATGGTCTGGGACAGGCTCTGAGAAACCTCATAAATTAACTATCCAACCTCCTGGCTAATGAGCCCAATATGTCAATTTCTAGTGATCAAAATGATGCGATTCAATAAAGCCCAGTTCATTTTGTAAGGAAATATACTTTTAATAGAGAAAACTGCAGGGTCACGGTCTTCCCAGGATAATTATGGGCCAGAGGAATTAGAGGCATGGAGCTGTACTTACTGTCTGGAGGTATCCCATGGGGTTTGCGTGGCAGATATTGTCTTTCAGGGACAATAAATTCCTTCATTATATTTCCATTACTGCATTAATGTGGCGATCTCGGTCTTACTTGTAAGCAAGAAGGTTGGTTATTCCTGAAACTTGGCATTTAATGCTAAGGAGACCTTGCAAGGCAGGCAGCTCCCTGCGGGTATGTGTATGAGTAGTTGGGGGGTGGGGGGTGGCGGTAGAGCGTCCCGCAGAAATGTCAAGAACTAGAAGGGTACCAGGGTAGAATCTGGAGGCCTGAGATGGCTCTGGCAAGACAGACATATGGATATCTGGAAAAGTCAAGGGTAAGTAGTCTGAGAGCCAAGAGTAAATTACAGCTGAAAAGAGAAGCTGAGATCACCAAGAGGTAAGCAGTGCCAAGTATGAGATCCAGCCTGAGAAAGCAGGTGGTCCTGAAGGTGAAGCAGACAGATGCAATTTAAAAAACGGGAATGCTGGGCAGCAAAAGCATTCAGGAACCAGGTTTGGAAGTAAGAAGTGGTGTTGGAAACTCATTCTAATTCAGGGTTGCCTACAAGGTATGAGGAAAAACCAGGCATTTGACGGTGGTGGAGCCAAGGGCAGTCCCAGTCAATGGTGTCGCTTTCAAAGGCTCCAGCCCAAGCTAGACCCTTTAAGAGCAAGGACTCCATGTTCAGTCTCACTGGAATTGCTTGATTCTATGATGTGCACTCAAGAATGATAAGATACTTATTTGGTTTTAAAGTTACAAGTGGATGAAAATGAATTCCACAAGTCTCCATGTGGGAGCTGATGCATATCCAGCATGCTACTTAACCATGCTGGGATGCTCTGATCTGGCAGGGAGAACCAGGTGGGAAATAATGGTTTCAGTAGGATTTTTCAACTTGACTCCGGTGGAGTGGACAGGTGACATAGCGGGAGAAAGGACAGCTCCTGGTGTCAGGTTCAAGTTCTGCCTCCTTTGCTCTTAGTGTCATGGTGTGGGCAGGTTGCTTAACTTCTCTGAGCTGTAGTTTCCTTAACTGGCATTTCATTTGCTGGGCAATCTATCTATTTGCAGGGAAGTGGGGGAGATAAATGAATACGTCAGTTTGCTTAGTTTTGCTTATTTTTATTTCTACAACACCAAAGATAAGAAAACATTAAGTTATAAACAGAATCAGGATTCTCTCCCTTGAAGCAATTCTTATCTAAAATGGACTTTCGCCAGGAAAGTAAGGTTGCTGTTAACTCAAGTAACTTGAAAAATAATTTGTGAAAAGAAAAATTTTCTATGAATCAGAGGACTCAAAATTATAATGTGTTAATTAGGAAGTGTTTACTTAAGGTGAGAAGTGGATTGTGCTGAGTTCAACATTCTGCCAGAGGTCCTTGATAGGCAATGACTGGCAATGCTCATTAGCTTGCTCCATCCTTGAAATAAAACTCATCGTTCAGAGGTTTTGGGAAGTGCCTTGGCAGAGACTAGCTGCTAGTTTAAAAAATATCTTCTTTGACTTTTGACTATTACCTTGTCTTGGCCTTTGACTAAATCCAACTATTGTGCACTGGAAGTTTTCTAACTGCAAGTTCATTTTAAATGTTCTTTCATTTGATGTTTATAATGATTGTATGAGGAGAGTTTAATTATGCCTGTAGTTAGAGATGAGAAAACTGAGGCTCAGGGAGTTTAACTTAATCATCTGGTTAGCTACTAACAGAAGAAGAGGGGAGCTTCGTACTCATACTCCATTCACCCTTGAGTGAATTCTGTATCTCACATTTTTTAGTACTTCATCCTCAGTGACCTCTAGATTTGAATCACTTAAATTTGTACGATAAACTGGATATTTTAGAATAATTTTAGCAGGTCTGCAGAAAAGTTGCAAAGATAGTACAGAGAATTCCATATATCCCTCACCCAGCTTCCCCTAACGTTGACATCTTACATAATCATTGCATGTTTGTTACAACTATTCAGTTAACATTGTTTCACCACTATTAACTAAACCAGTGGTCCCCAATCTTTTTGGCATAAGGTACTGGTTTCGTGGAAGACTATGTTTCCAGAGACCTAGGGATGAGGGGACGGCTTTGGGATGATCCAAGTGCATTACATGTGTTGGACACTTTATTTCTATTATTGTTATATTGTAACATATAATGAAATAATTACCCAACTCACCATAATGTACAATCAGTGGGAACACTGAGTTTTTTTTTTGTTGTTGTTTTGTTTTGTTTTTTTTTGCAACTAGATGGTCCCATCTGGGGGTGTTGGGAGACAGTGACAGATTATCAGGCATTAGATTCTCATAAGGTGCACACAACTTAGATCTCTCACATGCACAGTTCACAAAAGGATTCATGCCCTTAAGAGAACCTAATGCTGCTGCTGATCTGACAGAAGGTAGAGCTCAGGCAGCAATGGGGAGCAATGGGGAGTGGTCCATGGAAAATCAAACTTGGGGGTTGGGGACCCCTAAACTAAACTACAGACTTTATTTGGATTTTACCAGTTTTCTTCACTTGTGTCTGTTTTCTATTCCAGAATCCAAGTCGGGATACCACATTGCATTTAGTGACTCTCAGTTTTAACCTGATTATTTGCCACAACTTCATCTGGGAAGAGGTTGGGGTAGGGATAAAGGCTAATATTTTTAGTAGCCTGGATCCACACAAAGATGTGCTTTTCCTTTTTTGCTTGTTTGTTCATTTTTTATTTTGCTTCTGGTCATAGCAGTTCTTAAAACTCATGGCACATGACACTTTCATTTCAGCCTGGGATCTTGGTCTGCTTATACAGTGGGTGCCAAGGTTTGGGATTGAGATTCCGCTTTCAACAGCAACTCTCCATCATTGTCTTCTTTCAAGGACAGGAAATTTCAAATCAACTTCGGGCTTTCGCATTCAGTGTGCCAAACATTCCTGAAGTTTCCATGATTGCCAATAAATAAGACATTCTATCATCTTTAAGACGTCAGATCTTCTGATAAATTGAATTTCATAAAATATTACTCTATTGATCTTAGTGCTCAACTTTCAATAAGGCAAGCCAGCAAGAGTTGCTGGCTGGTACTTTTTCTGCAGTAAGGATGTCATGTGCTTCCATTGTGAGAGACATTTATGAGGCCAGGGTCCCTGACTTTAAATTTCAGTTCCTGGCACTATATCAAGTCCACAGTGATGAGAGTTACCTTCTCTCCATCACTGCTGCTTTAACTTTTTAGTAAAATTTTGCTTATGCTTATTAAACAGTGTGGAGCAAACCCTGTGAGTCTACTCTGCAAGTCATGTAAGCTAGTACTTGGCGCACAGTGGGTTTGTGATCTCTGTTAAATCTCTCTTTCCAACCAGGACAAAGGAAAATCAAACTTGTCTCAGAACTCAATTTTGAGAGTTCATCTCATTTTCAGAAAGGAGAAGGCCAGTGTTGAAAACTGATGACATGACAAGGCTGAGAAGAAAAAGCACAGTATTTCTTCTCCACCCTAGTTTTTCCAGGGCTGCTCTTGAACTCATGTGCAGTGATGTGCAGGTTTTTTTTTTTTTAATTTAAAAACAAATAACATTTTCATACTTTTATAATGACAACAGGTCTTGAATGCCATCTGTTCTTGCCATTTGTTACAGCGAGTCAATGAGAAAACAGCATTTGGATGACTAACATTCAGCTTGTTCACAGTTTTTAAGATGGATGGACAGATTCCCTTGAGATTATACCCCAGGATCTGTGGTGAGTTAGTGAGGTGGGAGTTAGACCACTGGGCACACTGGGTCACTCACCTAGCATTTTTTAAGCAATCACAAGGTGACAGGTAATGTGCTAGAACTAGAAATAATAGAAAGATAGTCATTTCTCTGGTGAGGACTGAGTCGGAATTACACAATTCTACACAAAATGGTAAGTGCTAACACAGAGGTTTGCAAAGGGTGCTAGTGAAATATGTAAAGGAAGTTAATAACTCACACCGTGTGTGTGTGTGTGTGTGTGTGTGTGTGTGTGTATTTGGGGGTGATGGGGAGTGGGTAAAGGGATACTTAGAAACATTTCCAGGAAGGAAATAAACCTGACATCAGTCTAGCAGAATTGGTAGACATCAGCCATATGTAAAAAGGGGTAGATCCAGGCTCACATAAATCCTACGAGATCTGCAGAGTGCATCAAGGATATATATACTCAGTCATCCTTCTGTTAGAACTGGGCCAGAGAAAAAGAGTATTTAATACAGCTGACTAGTGAGTTAAACACGACTTCCTGGGCACTCACCAGTGCATCCTAAAACAACTGATCAACATGAATTGATTGCTCAGCCCCTGACCAGGTAAAGAGGGGATACAAGAGAAGCCAACATGGTTGATGATGGGAGGCCAGTCGCAATTCAGCCACAGGCAATGATCAAATAGCAATGTGGGGCAGTGTGTGAAATATGGGGGTCCATTTGTGCTTAAGGAGTGGATGTATCCTCTGTTAGTCTGAGGCCATAAAGTTGCTACTCTGAGTCTTTTTTAGGCCAGTTGCTGGAGAATCTGGTGTAGAAAAGCTAGACAGGAGATCTAGGAGGCTTCCTCCTGAATCTAAGATTCTATATCTCTGTTGCTTTTTTATAGGATGGAGGTTAAACCTTTTAAAAATAGCCTCTGTAGGTTTTTTTTTTTTTTTCCGTAGAGCTATTTGGGAATACCTGCCTGTTTTTAATTCATGAGAATGCACAGTAACTGTACATTGTAAAATGCATTCCTGACACCCTCCCCGCCCAGAAATAAAAAGCTTTCCAGGCATGACTTCTACCTTACGCTCTAAATCATAGTTATCTGTGGTGAGCAGCAAGTTACCAAGTATGGCTATAATATCTTATGTTTTCTTCATATACTATGGAGAAACAAAGAATCCCTAAACAATGAAAACTATGGAGACACAAATCCTCCCCCCAAACCCTAGGCTTGGAGGGGCACAAAATAAAACCACCATTAATACTAATATTTGCTAAACTGTATTGAATGTTTCCTCTGTGCAAGACCCTGTGCTGAGCACAGTATCTCACTGAATCATCACGGCAATCCTATGAGCTGGTACTGATTGTATTAGGCTATTCTCGTGCTGCTATACACAGATACCTGAGGCTGGGTAATTTATAAAGAAAAGAGTTTTAGTTGGCTCATGGTTCTGCAGCCTGCAGAGGAGGTGTGGCACTGTCATCAGCTTAGCTTCTGGGGAGCCCTCAGGGAGCCTTTATTCTTGGCGGAGGGCAGAGAGACAGCAGGCATCTCACATGGCCAAGTGGGAGAGAGAGAGAGAGAGAGAGAGAGGGAGGGAGGGAGGGAGGGAGGGAGGAGGGGGGGGCGGGGGGGAGAGGGAGGGAGAGGGGAGAGGAAGGGGGATAGGGAGAGGGAAAGTGCCCCACACTTTAAAAAAGACCAGATCT
>CAUYLG010013836.1:0-71456 GCA_963573385.1 Cacajao melanocephalus
ATTCCTCAAAAGCAACTGTACATGCTGTCCTCAGTTCACAGTTAAATATTTCTACTAATCTGTTTTGGGAGAACAAATGTCTTTCAAGGTTTCAAGTTCCTCTATAAGCTTCTTGTTCTGGACTTCCAGCACTGCAACTCGGCTCTCCAGACATTTTACGTATTCTTTCTTTCGACGTCGACACTCTTTGGCAGCTTCCCTGGAAAAAGCAGAAGCAAAGGGCAGACACAGCATTTTTTGCATGCTATTGACAAATAGTTCAAAGTAAGCTCGGTAGGCAAGTGTGATCACGGCTGCACTCCACATCCTGGAACAACATTCGCCATTCAATTTCAAACACTAATCCCAACTGGATTCACACGTCCACAGTGCGGTAAGTAGAACTGCTCATGTCCTGCCTTGATTAGAGTTCACAGTAAACAAGGTCCAAGTCAAAGACAGTTACTCTGCTTTATGGCAGTAAAGATCTTTGAGGGCCTTGAGTTCCTCAATGAGGGTCTTGTTTTGGTTTTCAAGCACAGCCACACGATTTTCAAGACATTTGACATATTCCTTCTTCTTCCTGCGACACTCCCGGGCAGCTTCCCTGGAACCAACACAAGGCACATGTGACTGCAGGAACGGCCTTCCAGCACAGTCCGCGGTGGCTCAGCACACTTCTGCCCCCGAACTCAACAGCCAACCAATCCTACACAAGGACTGTACAAACCCACGTAGCAAACATAACCAGGCACGTGCTTCTTGAAAGATAACCGTAAGCCAACAAGCATGACTTGAGAACACAATCCGCCCAGCGTTCATCACAAATGGTGTTTTCTTAGGGCACACATTCCACCGGTAACAACAACCAGAACTGTTTTCAGTAAACTATAATGGGACCACATCCCTGAGTGGCATTTCTACAAAAACACTTATAGACCCTTTCAATTATCTTATTTTTGTCTGCCAAAAGGCACATATTCCAACATAATGAGTTAATTTTATTTGATCAAAAATGATTATAAGAACTAATCCTTAAAAACCTTAAATGTCAATACTGGAGATTTTTAGTCTTCAGACTAAATCTCAGTAAAACAAGATCAATCATGACTCCAAGACACAGTTTATTGGCTAGAAAACACAACATGGCTAAATTGTAACAATGAACAAGAGATGTGCATTTTTATAAACCAAAACAAAATGGACAGTGCTTCTGAAAATTCAAGAACAAGGCGGCTACAAAGATAATACTCAATAACCCAGGCAATTTAAACCCACAAATGTGAGACCACCTTATAATAAAGAAGCTACTGAGTTACTCTGGGGCACATTTCAAGACTGTTTTCTAATCACATGCATTTAATATCCAATATATTGAATTTTAAAGCGCTGTAAGCCCAAACTGAAAGAACAGACCAGTAGTCAAAGCAACAACACAAACAGATGAGTTGAGTTAGTCATTTTCATGCGTAACACCACAAAACAATAAATATAGCCAACATTTTCTCTTTTTCTTTCTTTCAGGGTGGGAGGAATGGGAACTACTTCCCTTAACTCCTCTATAGAAGATACCCTTTGGCCTCATTTTGGAGGATTCAATTCCAGAATAACTGCCTTTGAGGTAGATCACCCTTCATATCAAAAAAGCCTACACTGAAACAGATATCATCATTCACATATGTTAACAAAAGCAGTGCTGAATGTCTAAACACCAGTTTCTGTAATGCCGATTAGCATCCTGATCCGCATGTGATATATACATGATTTTTTTTTTAAAGATAACTGACTCCCACTGACTAGATATCTGTGTTTTCACTGTGGAAGCATGAGTCAGCAAAGAAGAACCTTGAAATCCAAATGAACTGCAGGAAAAGATCAACCCTTGCTTCCTAGCCAGGAACAATGGACTCACCCTGTGAACTCACAAAGTTCTCAGACTTCTCAGCTGGTTAACAAAAAAATTAAAAATATAGCATTGAATGTTATAATGACTAATTTAATCTAAATGATACACATGGAAAAGTTAAGAATAATCCAAACACACACATTTGCCACTTTGGAAAAATAATTCAACTCTTTTCCAGAGAAACTGAAATTCATTTATGAATACCAAGGTTTTCATGATTAAACTATATTAAATTCTAGACCTAGAAGGAAGATAGTCATTTTACAAAACAGGTTACCATTAAATGAAAAACTTAAAGACCTAATAGCAGTGCTGTGGGTGTTTAATCTTTAAAATTTTATTTACCAAGCTATTATAAATATCCATACTTCATATTTCACATTTGAGCGTGTGTGTGTCTGTGTGTGTGCGCGCGCGCGCACGTGCACACGTTACAAGAGCCAAAATGTCCCAGGCACAAAGCTTTTCATAATCATATCAGTAGACGGTACCTTCCTAAGTACTCCTCAGCCATGGAAAGCACCTGTTTCTTCTATTAATAGTGAGCTCAGTTTTCAGGCTTACATGTTTCTGGGTATATCCTCAGCATGGAGAAGAAATGCAAGGTAAGGAGGAAACTCTGACAAGGATGGAAAGAAATAAAAACTGTGGATTGGCAGACATACGATATAATGAAAGATGGATTATAGATGCCAACCAAAGAATAAAAAGAGAATGACTAAGCGATCTTTCGGCGAATTACTAAAGCCTACATACTTTCCCATGAAGTGAAATCTGCAGGTTGTAATGGGGTATTTTCGAGGTGCCAGACGCTAGTATAGAGGACAGTCTCTGGAATAAAGACTGCCTGGTGGCCCATCCTGGTTCTGCCCAGTTTGGGTCACGTGATCTTGACCAACTTATTCCTTAACCTCTGGTCCTCAGGAGTAAACTGGGGATAATAATGACCTATTCTCATGTAAGCATTAAAGACACAGTAGAAATAAAGCATTTAAAACCTGCTAAACAGATAATGAGCAACCTAACGGCCATGTATCATCTGCTTTTCTCTCATCCTGCTCTGAAACAGATTTAGAAAGCGAAAATAAACCTTTCTCAGAATCCTTTACAGCTAGGGACTAAAGACCTATTTCTAACCAATGACATGTAGGTGAAAGTTGCCGGGTCTTCCAGGAAAGGTTTGCAGTTGGGCTAGACCTCAACCAGCCCCAGTTTTTGGCTCTAGCCCTTCCTCCTTCTTCCTGTCTGAGGCAATGCCTGCAGGTTCAGCCGCCGGCCGTGATCATAAGAATGAATGGCACATGCTGAAATGACGCAGCAGGGAGCAGGGGCCCTCGATGACACTGCGGAGCCTGTGTCCTGGCTGCACTCGGTAAAGACATTATTTGACACTTAGGGATAAGGTGACAAGACTACTGGGAATCTCCAAGACAATTCTGTTCCTTTTGAAAATTGGATTAATTGGCACCATAATCCATGATAAAAAACGAAACCAAGAAATAATATACAAGTTAGATAAAATAAAATTGTATTTCTGTTTAAATTTTTTTTTAAAGTTTGGAAAATTGCATTTTCTACTATGCTGCTTAAAAAACAAAATTACAGAGATACGGAGCGAGAAAAAGTGAGAGAAAACCAGAGCAGACTGGAAGTGCTTACACTGTAACGGGGGGTGTCGCCACGCGGTTACAGCCGTGGGTGATTTTAATTATTTTCGTTATTTTATATGTGCGCTGGACTAGAATTTATCAGATTAAATATGTATTGCAGTGTAATAGAGGGAAAAAGGTTACAAGATAGATAAAAGGAAACTACATGTAGAAAATGTAGAAAACAAATGCTTAACTTAAATTTATTTTGCTCATAGAGAAGCTAAAAAATGATATTCATCACCTACTTCACAAAGTAAATACAAAATACAAAATAGCCCTTTATAATGAAGTCCTCTCATCACTAATTTTTAAAATTACTGTATCCTTTAACTATTACCCTTACAACATGGGATGTAATTTCTGCTGATGAAATTGTTGAATGGCCAGGAACACCAACTAGAAGACAATCTAATAACACACACACACAGAGCACAAACCTACATGAAATGCCACATAACATGGAGAAACACTTTTTATCAACATCTTATAGTTTATGAAAACTGTCATTTTTAAAAGGTGTCCTAGAAGTCACCGATTCCCTGTGAAACGTCTCACCTGTTTTTCATTAGCCTCAGCTCTCGTTTGCGAGTGGCTTCTTCTGCCAGCTGCTGGGGACTGTGCAAACTTCCGGGCGACGCAGCCATCACCACTCCCTGTGGCAAAGCAGTAGCAGGAGCTCGGATCTGGTAAGCTGGCATGTCACCAGTGGCAGCTGCAGTAAAACAAAATATTTCAAGCTTACATAAAGAATTCATAATTTGCCATCTTACATAAAACTGACCTGGAAATGGTATACTTTTGACATGCCATAAGAGGTAATCTTGTAATGTTTACGATAATTATTCTGAGCATTATAGCAATCTCAAGTATTAAAAATCTTCCTCAGCCCTTACAACAAGGTATTCAGCATGCTCTAAACATTTAAGGTAGAAAAGTATCCTAATGCATTTTAGACAGGTTTTTATCAAAGGCAAAAGCTCAGTGCCTTTTCCATAGATAGCTCACTTAGCCTAAAATCAGTGGTGTGCTGATAAATATCTACAGTCCTCAGGGAAAAACAATTAAAAAGCCTTGATGTGTAGTGTTTGATAATTCTCATGATGTAAATACTTCCACTATGGCCAGTTTCAAGCTACCAACGTGACTTCATTGAGCACAGAGCTGGAAAGAGACATGTAGCATACAGACAAAACAGATGCCAGTACCTACAGAGCACAGAATACTTGGACACTATGAGTTTTGAGTACGAATGTTTTTAATGTGTAAATATATTGTGTATGTATGTGTATATATGCATATATATATGCATGTGTATGTACACAGATGCATGTATATATATATATACACATATGTACACACACATTTAATTTTTAATTTTTAATAATAGCTGTTTTACAACCAGCTCACAAAGATACTGAATTTTTTTTTTTTTAGGCAGAATCTCACTCAGTAGCCCCAGGCTGGAGTGCAGCGCCACAGTCTCGGCTCACTGTAACTTCCGCCTCCCCAGTTCAAGCGATTCTTGTACCTCAGCCTCCCAAGTAGCTGGGATTACGGGCAGGCACCACCATGCTTAATTTTATATTTTTAGTAGACATGGGGTTTCGCCATGGTGGCCAGGCTGGTCTCAAACTCCTGACCTCAAGTAATCCACCTGCCTCAGCCTCCAAAAGTGTTGGGATTACAGGTGTGAGCCACCATGCCCAGCCTGAAAATTCAATAGGCTCTAGCAAGCCAGCAGAAGCTGACTGCAGCACACCACTGCAAAAATTTCCAGTAAGCAGAATAGCTCCATCCTCTGAATGTTTCAGTTTAGAGATTTTCCTATACCCCATATCATGCCTGAAACAGTCAGTGAATGTATTTAAGTGCAATTCTCGTTACTAGAAAATGATTGAAGCACTGGAAGGAATTGAGCTCACTGCAGTTTCAATAAAAAAACAAACAAACAAACAAAACAACCACCACCCAGCAAAGCTCTGCTTAAACCTAGTTTCTCTGGGGAAAGGTCATTTTTGTATTTCTTAGGTTTCCTAGCAAATTAATGCTTTTGTAAATATTCATTTAAAAATATTGTCTAAGCATAGTATTATCATACAATTAAAAGACAGCATTTAATATTTACTTAGTGTTCAGATCGAATACTACAAGTAAGTTCTCAAAGTTTCCTAATTTATATTCAAAATTTGCCTACCTATGGCAAGAAACAGAGCTTCCTAGAAAAGACAGATGGATTTGAGTGACAAAACGTTTCTCCCACCAACGCTTCGACATTGAGAACGTATGGTCCAGAGTTAGTTTGTCACTCTGATGAGACATTACAAAATACTCTCTGAAGCTAAGTGCAAGAAAAAGATTTCTTAAAGTTATCAAATACTATAAAAATTGTCTGAACTAAATTCCAATCAAAAGAGGAAAAGACAGCACTTCTATATTTCATGAAAATGTATCATACCCATTGAATAAGAAGTGAAATTTTACCCATGGAGATAAAAACTTTATCAGCTAAATAGGATATTACCACTGAAAATGGCCAAGCACTTTTAAAAAGTTAAACAAAGATGAACTGATCTATGTGCTTCTATTTGGGTATATGCCAGAGTTTTCCCTCTTAAGGCTTGAGAATTAGGTGAAAGAACAAAAACATGGCTTCCGCCGGGCGTGGTGGCTCACGCCTGTAATCCCAGCACTTTGAGAGGCCGAGTTGGGCAGATCACCTGAGGTCGGGAGTTTGAGATCAGCCTGGCCAACACAGAGAAAACCCCATCACAACTAAAAATACAAAATTAGCCGGGCGTGGTGGTGCATGCCTGTAATCCCAGCTACTTGGGAGGCCGAGGCAGGAGAACCCGGGAGGCAGAGGTTGCAGTGAGCCGAGATCGCGCCACTGCACTCCAGCCTGGGCAGCAAGAGTGAAACTCTGTCTCAAACAAAACAAAACAAAAAATATGGCTTTCAACGAAGCTCACTTAAAGATTTTTGAAGAATAAAAATATTTATAAGGTTGTACTGCCTTTCCCTTCTACATGTAATTTTAAAACATTGGTGACAGGTAATCATTGGGCTTAGTAATCAGCATAGGAATAAACTTGGGAAAAGTCCTATTTTTGTGACTATTGAAAATAATGTATACACAGACAACTCAATATGAGTTGTACAAAACTGTGTAGCTTTGAGATAGTTAAGAAGGTCATGTTAAGCCTGTTATAAACTAACTTAATCGACGGTTTAAAATATCTTCATCGTATTGTCAGAGGAGATGGAGTGGAGCAGAGAATAACATAGCTCTCCTCTCTTTCCTCCTCACCCACAACCAGGGAAGAAGGTTATGGCGTAAGAAAGGCTGAAACAACGGAACAGCTGGAGGCACCCAGGCCTTCTAAAATTGTTAACAATAACCAGTGACGGATGAAAAGTTTACGTGACACCAGGTTGACGTGTGCAGGCAGCGTGGATGCTAGGATCATTCTTTCCAAACACTGCCCACACAGATGTGCAACAAAATTAATAGGTAGAGAGGGGCTCATTACAGTCCAGGTCTATAGACATTTGCTATTTTCTGTAACATAAAGTCAGAGCAGGATGCTTCCATGATATACAAAAGCCAGTTTAAAAAACAATTTTTTTTAAAGGGGTGAATGAGAATAGTCACAGATGGAAAATGAAGTTCAAAGCCAGACGTGGTGGCTCATGCCTGTAATTCCAGCATTTTGGAAGGCCAAGGTGGGAGGTTCACTTGAGCCCAGGAGTTCAAGACCAGCCTGGGCAACATGGTGAAACCTGGTCTCTACAATAAATTAAAAAATTAGCCAGGTATGGTGGTGCACGTCTGTGGTTCCAGCGTCTGAGGTGGGAAGATCATGTGAGCCCAGGAGGTTGAGGCTGCAGTGAGCCATGATCATGCTACTGCACTCCAGCCTGAGGGACAGAGTAAGACCCTGTCTTGGGGGAAAAAGAAAAGAAAGAAGAAGTTCATTAATTGACCTTGTATTTATCAGAAATGGTTCTAAACAACTCTTGACTGTTTCTAGAAGCAACAACCACCCTCAAGGAACCAAATTTCGCACCATGAAGAATAACGGCAATTCCAAAATAAGAATTCTTAAAAACATTTTGACCAATAGCTCAGAAAAAATACCACTTTAAAATAACTTGGAAGGGGGTGATATATTCAGATGTATTCATTCTGAGATGTTAGGTGACTGGGTTTTATTATAATTTTTCAGAGGTATTATATATTAATTTTATTTCTCTCAATAAAATCAAAATGACAGCACATTAATTCAAGCCATAAACGGGAATTAGTATAAATTAGTAGGAATTTGTATAAATTTCTATTATATCCCAAAGGATCTATAGGGTGGTATACTTCTAATGGTCAACGGACAAACCCCAAATACTCAAATATAATCTTATTAGCAAAGTACATTTAAAAATATTTGGGCAAATATAGCTATGCACAGTGGCTCACGCCTGTAATCCCAGCTTCTTCAGAGGCTGAGTCAGCTCAGGAGTTCACTTGAGCCCAGGAGTTCAAGTCCAGCCTGGGCAACACAGTAAGATGCTGTCTCTTAAAAAAATAAAGATACAAAGATAATCTCGTTTTGAGAAAATCTAAATGTCACAAAATTTTATTTTTAAAACAAGTTATAGGCCAGGTGCGGTGGCTCACACCTGTAATCCCAGCACTTTGGGAGGATGAGGCGGGTGGATCACCTGAGGTCAGAGGTTCGAGACCAGCCTAGCCAAGATCATGAAACCACGTCTCTACTAAAAATACAAAAAAAATTAGCTGGGCGTGGTGGTGCATGTCTGTAGTCCCAGCTACTCAGGAGGCTGAGGTAGGGGAATACTTTGAACCCAGGAGGCAGAGGTTGCAGCGAGCCAAGATCCCACCACCGCACTCCAGCCTGGGCGACAGAAAGAGACTCCATCTCAAAACAAAACAAACAAAGAAGTTATAAAAAAAAGTATTTATCTTAGCCAGCTTCAAATTTCCAATATTATGAATTCTGTGGAAATTTAAAGTAGATAAAATACCAAGGATCGCAGTTCTAAAAATCCTGTATTCTCTGATGACACACTGCTATTCCTGTACTCTTATAAAGGCCAATTCCTGTCCCATTTAACTACTGAAGGTGTCCAATTACTTTTTATTCTAGAATTTTCATATTCCGAAAATATATGGGTTATCAGTGGGGAATTAAAAATCATGATTGAAAAAAGATTGTAAGATGTTTGCACACTAATTTTATTCTCAGGAAAGCAGAAACTTTAAGACAAATCAGGGATAGTATATTTTTTACCCCAGAATCTAGCACAGTACTTGGCATGTAATGGGTGCTTCATGAGTTTATGTGTGCTGTAGGAAGTAACATTTGAACTTCCGAGGGTTCTGCACAAGCCTGATATCATTCGGAATGTTTAAAATAAGCAGTCTTTCTTACAAACCTACATTATAGCAGCTAAACCTTTACCTTTAAGACGGAAAGCCCTACAAGATGCGATATGTCTCTTCAAAGTGGCCTTTCTTGATAAAAGGCATTATTTCTTAAATCTTCCGTAGATGCACTTTAGATAAGTCTAATATAGCATTTTAAAGGCAAAGGCATTCTCATTATGATGTGTTTCCATCTAGCTCCTGACATGAAAGCATTTTCTTTTTAGGTTCAGTATCAAACATTTCGTAGGAAAAGAAAATTCCTAGAACTCTCAATTTTGGTCATTAACTTCATACCTCTCTTTGTAAGCTTTAAACACGGTACAGCAGAAAAAGCATGGGGTTTGGAGTCTGGGTTCTAGTCCAGCTCTGCCACTTACCAGCCATGTGACTTGGGGCAAGTTCAGTTTCCTCATCTGTAAAATGGGGATACAGTATCTCATTTAATACTCACAATAAACCCTGTAATGTATGTCAAAGTGTCTAGCACAGCACCTGGCATATGGCAGGCACTCTGCAAATGTTACTTCCCTTCCTCTTCCCCTCCTTAAGTTCTGAAAGACAACGTTCCAAATTATGCTTACCCTGCATATTAGTTAAAAGGCATATAACATCCATAAATATATTCCCCCCTGGAATTTCCCTTCTAACAAACCCAAAGAATCAAAAGGTTATGGCTCTTATTATTTTGTTAAAAAAAATCTATTAAAAACTTCTAAAATTATACGTTGTTATATCCCTTCAGAGAATACATTATTAAAGATAACGTAAGATATCCTTTTCAATGTATGCAATCATTTCTAACAGAACCTCCAATGGCCAAAGATACACTCTTGTCAGATTAGTAAGAAGAAAACTGAAAAGAAACCCACAAGTCAGAGTAGGAAACAAAGAAACAAATAAGAAACCCAGCCAAGTACCTCGGTTGGCAACTTCCAAAGTGAAACGACCTCTCAACACCCCAAATGATGGTGATTTTATTCAACTGGTTATTTATTAAGATATCTGTAGTACTGAGCATACATACTTAATTTAAAAAAACATTTTTATATAGAGAGTTCCTGCTTTCGTATGCCATTTCACAGCATGGCACTAATCCTAAATACACCTTAAGTAAGCAGCAGAGGTTAAGTTAGACGTCACACTTCTAAGTACGGGGCTTCTATCCTTAACGCGGGTAACTGCTGACATCACCATCACTGGTGTGGTTCTCTTCCTCCCTACCACCACCTGCTCCTAGTACCCAGATCCTACATCTCTATGCCTGGTGTCCCATCCTACCAAAAACATTCCCTTCTCTGTGAAAATTAAATCCTACGTGAAAGTGGCTATTTAAGCACTGATCACTTTCAAATTTGCTACAATCGCTATGACACAAAGACCACATAGAACAGACCCACCAAAATCTTTTCAGCTTTATTGAGGTATAATTGACAAAGCTGTATATACTCAAAGTGTACAATGTGATGCTTTCACATATGTATACATTATGAAATTACCACCACAATCCAGCTAAGTAAGTTACACATAAGGGACCTTTTAAAATTGTTTAGCATGTGAAAATCTACATGTCAGTCTATATAAAAGATGGGAAATTATGAACACCAAAATTCAGTGTTCTATATAATAGCAAACATATGCCCTACTGTCCTATGAGAGTAATAATAATACATAAAAAATTCAATTTTAGGTTGGATGTCTTGGCTCACGGCAGTAATCCAGCACTTTTGGGAGGCTGAGGCAGGCAGATTGCTTGAGGTCAGGAGTTCGAGACCAGCCTGACCAACACGGTGAAACCCCGTCTCTACTAAAAATACAAAATCAGCCGAGTGTGGTGGTGAGCGCTTGTAATCCCAGCTACTTGGGAGGCTGAGGCAAGAGAATCACTCGAACCTGGGAGGCGGAGGTTGCAGTGAGCCAAGATCATGCCACCGCACTCCAGCCTGGGCAACAAGAGTGAAACTCTATCTGAAAAAAACAAAATTCCATTTTAATGACTTAAAATGATGCTAACCTCATTTTGTATGTTTTATAGGCAGTGTGTACTCACATGACACTGTGTTCGTCTGTCAATGTCAGGTGAGTTTTGAGGACTCACATAATATGCTGTGAATAGAACCCGAGGATTCTGAAGACTCGAACGGGTTCACTACTTGCTAGCTTTGTAGACTTGGAAGTCATTTACCCAGTCTGACCGGGGTGTAGATGGACGTGCATCCGTGAGAATGCCTGTAAACTGCCTTTTTTAGCATTTAAACACGGTTTCCTAGTGAGGCCTACCTGATCCCTTCACCTGCTTCTGCATCACTCACAATCGGATAGTTTCTTTGACAGCACTTTCTACAGTTTGTATTCATGTTGATTTGTAACATTAAGTGATTTTTTTTATTTTAAAAAGTTTATATAAATGCAAAGTATAATTATTTTGTTAGCATATAAATGAATGAATATATTTGCCTAATATATTCATATAGGCAAATAAAACAGGGCAAAGTAAAACAAGTATCTCAAATTACATTTCATTAGACATTTTTCAAAAATTGTAGGAAAATAGCGTAAGAATAATTTCCAATTTCACCCTGCAGATTTGGTTTACTGAATCTTAAGGTAGACAAAAGACTTGTTATTTTCACTTCCAAAATGATTATAACTTGTTCAGCTACCAAATTCAAGAAGCTGTTACAACCTAAATGAAATTATTCTTTTATGTAAAAATTTCTAAGCAAAAATCATTGCTAATAGCCTCCTTTCACAAAGATGATATATATCCTTATTCTCATGCATCAAATATTAACTAAGATACTAGTTTTCCAAATTTGTTGGAAAGTTCGTTTTTAACAATTCAGAAATCCAGCCAGAATACAACTTCAGACTCAGTCTAAAATATATGAAATTATGTTCCTAACAGAATCAGCTTATGAATAATACAAAAGGCAATTTCTAATAAAAATGTAAATTATTCCCCACAAAATCAATAATACAATTTCATAAACTATAATCATATACTTTTTTTTTGAGATGGAGTCTCGCTCTGTCACTCAGCCTGGAGTCCAGTGGCATGATCTTGGCTCACTGCAACCTCCACCTCCTGGGTTCAAGCGATTCTCTTGCCTCAGTCTCCTGAGTAGCTGGGATTACAGATGCGTGCCACAATGCCTCGCTAATTTTTGTGTTTTTAGTAGAGATGGGGTTTCACCATGTTGGTCAGGCTGGTCTCAAACTTCTGACCTCGTGATCCAGCTGCCTCGGCCTCCCAAAGTGTGGGGATTACAGGCGTGAGTCACCATGGCTGGCCAGTCACTTACTTTTTATATTTCACTTCATGATCCTCTAAGTAAATGCTGCTAAAATCTTTTCCATGCCAGCCATTAGTGCTTGGAGCCTGATTTCAATCTAAATCAGAGTTTTTCAAACTGTAAGCTGTAGACCATTAATGGATCATAAAGTAAATTTCATGGGTCAAGGATAGCATTTTTTAAAGAGGACAGAAAAGGAATTATGGGCACATCACATAAGGGTAAGAGTTACATCTGAAACTTGTTTTATATAAATGTAGGGTACACACACACATAGGTCCACTATGTCATGATGTAATGTGGGTCATAGCTGAAAAGTCTGCCAGCCACTAATCTAGATCAATCTACTTGGTCTGCCGATCCCACAGGGTTACCCCAGAACCAAGAGCCCAGAGGTCTGGTTCCTAAATCTACTCTACTACACATTCAAAAAAGTTCCTTAACCCTGTGCTCTTCTGGCTTTAAAACACAAAGTAAAATGAAATCAAATTTAGTATTCATTTTTCAGACAGCACTGTTTCTGTAAGAACTGACCAGATTTTTAAAAACATGATTTCCAAAGGCAAAATCAGGTCTTGTGAAAAAGTGCTCTATGTTGGTTGACATTTTAAAGTTTCAGCATTTTTACAAGTTTAAATTGACAAGGGAAAATAAATCATGGGTAGCATTACTGGTAAACCTGTGAACAAGACTCTTCAAGGATGTTATGTTCATTCTGTAAAAACAAATGTGAAAAATGTTCACTTATTTATATGTAGTGGTTAAAAATATACAGTCTTTTCACAGCATTTTATTTATTTTTTTTGTTGAGTCTTATGCTTAGACAAGTCAAAGGGGGAACAGGAATGAAAAACTTGGTAAAGAAAGATATAAATTACTAATTTTTAGAAAGTGAATATATGTACAAAAGTGCCTTTTGGTTCTAGGAATCATATGACATGCAGTGTTTGAGATAATTTTAAGTTAATCTATATCTTATCATAAATTCACCACTTCGAGTTCCGCAATCTATTTCATCTCTAGAACTTCACAAAACTTCTTTGTGGAAAAAAATAATTCAACACAGTTTTAAAAACAATGTAATATAGGTTTTACTTGCTCAAGACAATCCAGTGTTCCTACGCAGAAACAGGGCTGAGACCACTAACTGCGAAGAGCTAAATCGCAGTAAAGCTGTTAAAACCACCCACTCTTTCTTAATTCGACTGCAAATTCAGTATTGGGTTACAAACAAGACCACTGAATAAACAACGTTGCCAGCACACAAAGGTTATTAGTAACTAAGTCTTTCAAAATCACCGTGACTGAGAAAAGCGACCCGAGTGAAAAAGTACCGATTACAAATTTAAATACCAGAGGCTGGGAGAACAAGACAGGCACTTCCCCGAATGAACACTAGAGAGCGCTCCGAATCGCAAGTTCCTACAGATGGAGTAAGAGTAAAGAACCCACCAGCCTATACATACATAGTCCATTTCTCACCAGGCACGTGCAGGGACGGCCTCCGTAGGAGGCTCCATCTTACCACCAAGCTGGCCAGACAACTCCTGAGTTCTGTTCATGCATTACAGTTTCGTGGAGTGCTCCCCTCTTCAAGCAGATACCCACCGCAAAAGAAATGTTAAAAGTAAGGCTGACAGGAAAAGCTATTCAGTCTAAGAGGGAGCTCGGAGGCAGAGGCAGTGGTGAGCTAGTTAACTCCAAATCTGTCAGCAGCACTTGACAAAGCAGAAAGGAACTGACTAAATCACAACATGACTCGGAGCTGACGTCAATGTGCAGCTCGCTTGGAGTTTAACTTTTCCACTTCCCCTGCTGAAACACGATTCCAGGAAATGTAATGACATCAGCCCTTTGAACTCAATTAGCTGAGGAACAGACCATTTTAAATACAGGAGGAAAGAAACAAGTAGGCACACAAACATCCATAGCACGTGGGTTTTTCCTATTTTGTTTGGAGCTGCATTCATCCACAGTAATGAATTCAGAACGTGAACAGTATATACTGTATGTTTAACCTACAGCTAGATTGAATTTGCAACAGGTTGCAGATGAAGTAATAGCTTATTTTAGTAGGGCGGAATGGTATGTACATGAGAGACAGAAAGAGAGGGAGGGGAGGAAGGGAGGTGGGGAAGAGGGGGGAGAAGGGAAGGAGCGGGGAGGACGGGAGGGAGGATAGAGGGAGGAAGAGAGGATTACTGTCTTAGGCAAGCAAGCTATACAATCCTGAGCAAAGAAACAATCACAAGAAGATGTCCTAGCAAAGTGAGCTGAATCTACAGATGTATATTTTTAGAAAGTCTTACTCCTAAGTGACTAGGAGTGTAACACTTTCTGAAACCTCAGATGTTCCTAAATACTTCCTAAACTTCCAAACAATCTGCAGAATTAACTGAAACCCTTTAATATTCCTACCTGTGTCATCTCCAGTTACAGCCATGATGGGCTTCTGCAGACAGAAATGTCCTGTTTCCTCTACCACAGTTCAACATAAAGTGTTCCAAATTAGCAAGCATGTGCCGGGGACGCGAGAGCACTGACACCACAGTGACGTCACTAGCCTATCACTGCCATCAATTTGCTTTGTCACAGACGAGCTCACTGAAACCAAAGCCCTATAAACACTCTTCCTGTAATAAACCATCTTAATGCTCTTGTTTCTGATTTTTACATAGAAATCTGTTTGAGGTGGGCTCTGGCAAAAAAAAAAAAAAAGTCTCTTTTAGCATTAAAAGCTGCATGGTTGTACCTTACAAGGCTACTTATTATTGTGGTGTCAAAGGCTTCTAGGTAAACACAGGGGGAATAAACCCTATATATTTTCTTAGCTCACAGGAGAGAAAAGACACTTGGAGATTTAAACTTTGGGCATTAAACACACACACACACACACACACACTGACTATCAGCACGGAAATACCATATTTCATAGTCACTTCTAAACTGACCAAGTAAGGAATATCCAGCCACTTGTGTGCACGTGACATATTTTTATTTGCTGGGCCATCTGCTACACCATCAAAAATCCAACTCTTCCTAAGGTGGTACAGAATCTGCTCGTTTCACTTGATGGGAGTAGATACTGAAGACTAAAGTTTTAGAAGTTCACTGTGCCAACGGGGCAAGTATTCCGTAGTATTCTCCCACAGCTACTAGACTGAACCACATGAACTTGCTGATAGTTGACCTTTCTGGTCCACAAAAATAGCAGTTTCATGTGATTCAATCTAATGCATTATTTCATCAGATTAAACGCCCCTGAAAAGACTTTTGTAATTTTTTAAATTCATAAATAAATCAAAATTACCATTTGTACATTTTTTTAAAAAAACATGTCAAATTTTATTTGGATCACTTAATGAAGGCTCAGCACATAAGAGAGCCGCATGATTATAGAAAATTCAGTGATTATAAGGTTAGATGCAAAAATGGGTGAATGCTCAACCACAGAACAGACCATAGCCTGGAAAAAAATTATTGGCATTTCTACTGCAAAACAATAAGTGACATGCCACTGAGACCTTTTGTCTTTATCAGTGAGTTGTACAAAGCCCATTCCCTTGAATGATTAAAATTCAACCTGGCCTATGTCAATGAAAGGACATCCCACCACATTTTTGCTTTATTTAATTTAATTATCTTCCAGTAAAGGCAAGGACTTTACACTCAGATACTCAGGAGGTAAAGTTTCAGGGGGTATCCACGTTTCTAGTAATTCTCCAGGATACCTGAGAGGGGCGGCTGGGCTTTCAATTCAGCTGAAGATATCCCAGCTGAGTAAGAAAGCCTGATGGTCACCTAGACATCAACCCCAATCTGGGGCTCCAGCAGGGACTCTGCTGTCCCAGGCCACACCTGAGGGTTTGGGTTAAGACTGCTATTAGTATATTAGCACATTTTATTTCAAATTTCAGAAAATCAATCAGAAATTGATTTTTATGTCAGTATTTCTTTAAATTGGCACAAAGATGCTCAATAAATATTGGTGTGAAAAAAGTTAAGGAAGGAAAGAAAGAAGGGAAATGGGCTGTTTAGTTGATTACTGCTCTTAGTAAAGTTGTAGTTTCTTTTGAGACAGAGTCTCACTCTATCGCCCAGGCTGGAGTGCAGTGGTGCAATCTCGGCTCACTGCAACCTCCGCCTCCCGGGTTCAAGTAATTCTCTGCGTCAGCCTCCCGAGTAGCTGGAATTACAGGTGCCTGCCACCATGCCCAACTAATTTTTGTATTTTCAGTAGAGACGGGGTTTCACCATGTTGCCCAGGTTGGTCTTGAATTCCTGACCTGGTGATCCACCCACCTCAGCCTCCCAAAGTGCTGGGATTACAGGCGTGAGCCACCGTGCCCAGCCTAAAGTTTTAATATCTTTCCTGGACCAGTTACTCTCCAGTTAATCAGCACATGGAATAAATCACATTTTCACAGAGGAACAATATTTCACTTTCATTTGGTAAATGCTCACTGAACATTTATCACATGCCAGGATCTGTGCTGGGTACTTGTCCAAATAGAACTTACCATCTAGCAAGATACAGACAGCCACCATACAACATGTGTGCCTAAGGAAGTATAGTAGGAATTCACAGGGGGTTGCCTAAGCCAGATGTGGAGGATGGAGAAGGCTTCCTGGAGGAAGCATCATCTAAGATGAAAGATTAAACATGAGTAACACATACAATCGGGAAAGTAGTCTTATCAGGCAATCGGTATGTGCGAAGAAGGCCCTGGAGGGAGAGAGGGCGTGGCCTATCCCAGGAAATGAAAGAGCGAGCTGTATTACAAAGAGGGAGAAGCGGAGAGGCAGGCGGCTGTGAAAGAATGCAAGGCTCGGATTAAGCAAACATTTGGGCCACATGAAGGATTTCGGGCTTTGTCTAACAGGTCACAGACATGGGTGGTTTTGAGTGGATGCTATAGACTGAAGGTTTGAACCCCTGCCCAATTTCCTCTGTTGAAATCCTAACCCCCAATGCAATGGTATTTGGAGGTGGGACCTCTGGGAGGTGATGAGGTCATGAGGGTGCTACCTTTGTGAATGGGATTAGTGCCCTTATAAAAAAGACCCCAGAGGCCAAGCACTGTGCTCATGCCTGTAATCCTAGCACTTTGGGAGGCCGAGGTGGGCAGGTTACCTGAGGTCAGAAGTTCCGAGACCAGCCTGGCCAACATGGTGGAACCCCGCCTCTACTAAAAATACAAAAATTAGCTGGGCATGGTACATGCCTGTAATGCCAATTACTCGGGAAGCTGAGGCAGGAGAATTGCTTGAGCCCGGGAGACGGAGGTTGCACTGAGCTGAGATGACGCCACTGTACTCCAGGCTGGCCAACAGAGTGAGATTCTGTCTCAAACAAAAACAAAAACCCAGAGAGGTCGAGTGCAGCGGCTCACGCCTGTAATCCCAGAACCGTGGGAGGCCAAGGAGGGCAGATCACCTGAGGTCAGGAGTTCAAGACCAGCCTGGCCAATGTGGTGAAACCCTGTCTCTACTAAAAATACAAAAACATTTAGCTGGGCCTGGTGGCAGACACCTGTAATTCCAGCTACTCAGGAGGCTGAGACAGGAGAATGGCTTGAGCCCGGGAGGCGGAGGTTGCAGTGAGCCAAGATTGCACCACTGCACTCTAGCCTGGGCGACTGAGTGGGACTCTGTCTCAAAAGCAACAACAACCACAAAAAGACCCCAGCGAGCTCCTGCTCCTTCTGCCATGAGAGGATACAGTGAGAACATGCCTGACTGTGAACCGGAAAGCAGCCCTCATAGACACAGAATCTGCTGATGCCTTGGTCTTAGACTTTTAGCCTCCAGAACTCTAAGAAATCAATGTTTGTTCTGAAAGCCACGTAGGCTACGGTATCAGGTTATAGCAGCCTATCCAGATTAGATTCGAATTTTAGAAATACTACCCGGAACTGAAGAAAAGCCAGTGCAATGCATTTAAGAGACTTCTGTTTTTAAGAACCTCCCAGAATCACTGTGGGGAAGGAAGAAAGAGTCTAGCTCAACTTTCAGGAACAGTTCCCAAAAAACTGAGCCAAGAAAGGAGCTGCTGCCTCTGGCGTGATCAGGAGGATCAGGAAGCTGTTCCACAACGGCTGGCTTCCGGGCAGGTGGCTGCTGAAGACTGCAGCCCGCGGGGTAGGCCGGGTCAGAGGGATAGCAGCGGGGCCAGGGCCAGCACAGTGCAGTGTGGAGGGGCAGAGCATGAGTGGCTCAGCCAGGGGGAAGAATCTACAAAGTGACTTTGGGTGGAGATGTGGGAAGAGTAAGGGACGACACCCAGGCTTCTGGCATCAAGCACCAGGTGGGACAGTAATGGCCCACGAAGATAGGAACAGTGGATTTCAGGAGTCAGAGGTATGTGTCGGCTACCTAAGGCACCAGCTGGAGTCAGGGCATAGTCACAGTGAACTGAAGCCAGGGTGGGAGGGAGTCCTCCAAGGAGGGAGCTCAGCAGGAAGAGGCGTGGTGAAGCAAGCCTGAGGATCACGGAAACACTCAGGACAGGGGCAGAAGAAGCTTAGACCAGCAACAAGACCGACAGAGAAGCAGCAGAGAGAGAAGACCAAGGAGAACGCAGTCTCGGGAAATGGAGGAAGCAGAAGTCCAGTGTGAATTACTGTTGAGGGATCAGCCGAGACAAGCACTGAGAATCCACAAAGAAGCTGGCAGGCCTGCAGTGCGACGGCAGGGAAAGCGGGCCGGGAACACGGCCGCTAAGCTCAGCAAGACAACAGTGCCCACGGGCCTTGCTGCGTTTAAACCAGAACTCCTGGCCATGACTTTAAGGAAAAGAAAAACAGAGAGAGAGAAAAAACAAGGAATAACATTGGAAGGAAGGAAATAAAGCATCACTATTTGTATAAACATTCACATAGGTCACAGACTGATTCACAAAGAGTCAGCAAATTATTAGAAGTAATTAGAAGTTAGCAAAGTTAATAGACAAAAGATCGACTTAAAAGAATCCGTATTTCTCTACGCCAGCAACAACTAGAAAATACGACAGAAAAATAAGGTACCATTGTAATGGCAACAAAAATTATAAAGTATTTAGGAACCAACTGAGGAAAGAATATGCAAGACCTCCATGGAGAAAAGTGTTCAACTGTTAAAAGAAGTAAAATGAGATCTGAATAAACAAGACATTCTATGGTTTGGGATACGTCAATTTAACATTATGAAGACTTTAACTCTCCCTAAATTAAAAGCAGTCTCATCACTGGTTTTATTATTATTACTACTGCTACTACTTAGAAACTGAAACTTATTCCAAATGCATATGAAAGAATAATGGTGCACAAATAGCTAACTTTGCATTAAACTGAGAAAAAAGACAAGAGGAACTTGTTCTGTGAGGTAACAAACCCGTATGGCAGTGACATTCAGAAAAAGATGAATGGGACAGAAGATGGGACAGATCCAGGCGCACAGGCAGACCTCCTGTCTAATGAAGGCTGCCCCATACACCAACGGGGAAACAGCAAACCCTTGGTGGTAGCTCCATATAAGGAGAAAAAAGTTAAAAATGAATTTCCACCAAATACTGTACATAGAAGTGAAGCCCAGATAATTAAAGACCTAAACGTGAAAGGTAAAACCATAAAGCAAATAGAAAAAAATTGTGAAAAAAGATCTTTGTGACTTGTGGAAGAAAAAGAATTCTTAAATGAAGACCCCAAGGCACAAACTTACATGTGTAATGTGTGAAACATTAAAAATTATCAAAACTCTGTTGTTTGCAGTAGATTCTTCCAGGTAACAAAGATAAAATGAGAATAACCATTCTTTTTTAAAAAAAAAAAAGAAAAAAAATTATTTTACTTTTTAAAAACGGGGTTTCGCCATGTTGGCCAGGCTAGTCTCGAACTCATGACCTCAGGTGATCCGCCTGCCTCGGCCTCCCAAAGTGCTGGGATTACATGCACGAGCCACCACGCCTGGCCAAGAAATGACTATTCCTTAAGATTATTCACTTAGACATAAATATGGTCAATGCGTATGGGGGAATGGAACAGGTGGCTTTAATTTTACATTTCAAGAAAACATTAAAGTCCTGGGTTTGTTCTATGCATTTTTTTACTCCATAAATGCCACCACTTCAGTTCTTCACACACTTTTAACAAAGTACACATTAACCTACCAAATACCTGAAAGTATAGCTAATTATCAAGAGACTCATCAATTATAATATGCCTAGAATACTTGCAAGACTTTCTCCCTAAAAGAACCGATTTTACTTTCCTTAAAATTAGTGCTATATCCTGAATCCTAAGCGAATGGGCCAAGAGGGATAGAATTCAATTAAAACACAGGAGTTTCAAAAGGTGTATTAAATACATCTATTATAGTTATCATAAGCACAACGGAACGAAATTAAAATACTGTATAACGCAAATCCAGTTGAAATCTCAAATAACCCTAAAAGCTTAGGGCTACATCTCAACTTTTATGTCACTACTGACAGCTTCCCTAAGAGCTAGAATGGATACCTCAGGATTCAAACATACTAAGAACAGTCTAAATAAAATAAAATAAAATAAAATAAAATAAAACCAAATCAGCATTTGTTCTGAAATGATTTGCCTCAAAATTAGACTTGAAAGTAACAGCTGGGGAAATACCCCAATCTGGGGCATCATAGCCTGAATACTTAAATTGTCACAGATTTAGTAACAGAAATCTATTAGGTACAGTATTTGCAACCCCCAAATGAAGGATATTTACTTAATTTAAAAATTTATTCATGTTTCTAGCTCTCTTTTTCTACCATGGTACTCTGAATTTGGCCTTTCTCCAGAGCCAGTAAAACTGCTAAAAAGGCTGGGCGCAGCGGCTCACACTTGTACTTTGGGAGGCCGAAGTGAACAGATCATGAGGTCAGGAGTTCGAGACCAGCCTGGCCAACACAGTGAAACTCTGCCTCTACTAAAAATACAAAAATTAGCTGGGCACAATGGCAGTCACCTGTAATCTCAGCTACTCAGGAGGCTGAGGCAGGGGAATTGCTTGAACTCAGGAGGCCGAGGTTGCAGTGAGCCAAGATCACGCCATTGCATTCAAGCCTGGGCGACAGAGATAGACTCCGACTCAAAAAAAAAAAAACCAACCTGCTAAAAAGTGAAAAATGACATAACTTATTTAATTTGCTGTTTAATGTATTCAAATATTTCTTCTGTAAGCCTTTTTAAGTGCCTCCCAACCCCCCATCATCTACCTTTGATATATTTCGGAAAACTCAATAGTGCGATATAGTAATCCATAGGTATTCTAAATGTATTAGATTAATAAAAAATACCTTGAACAACAACCTGGCTGCCTGGGACAAAGAACTGCTGTGTGCCATCAGCTGATTGTGCTGCATACTGTACAATTGTAGCACCTGGCGGAGGAGCTCCTGAATTTGTCATTGTTAATGCCTGCAGTCCCTGAACACCATCAGATCCTGGGTTAGAAATCTGGATTGTTCCACCTTGGGCTATAGCAACTTAACAGAAAAAGAAAAGAAATATTAGAGAATTTCAAGATTTATTTTTAATAATCCCATATTGGAAGAATATACTCTGGGTCTATTTATTGCCATTGCTTCTTTCTCAGGTCACCCTTATTTTCTATGCTGTACTGGGAAGGAAGAACGGCTTCTTCATGGGATAATACTCTAGAAAAAGCGTATAAACACTTGAAAATAGTTTATATTCAGAACTACTTGAGATTCATGGAGCCCATGGAGTGTTTCTCCTCCTTAGCATGCAACTAACTACATACTGAAGAGGAGCAGAGAAGCACACAGGGAAAGTCCAGCTTCCTGGTTCTTCCCATTCTCTCAGATGTTTTTCCTTATAAACACCATTCTTCTACCACTTAAAATTTCCATTTAAGGCCAGGTGTGGTGACTCATGCCTGTGATCCCACCACTTTGGGAGGCCAAGGCAGGAGGATCGCCTGAGTCCAGGAGTTCGAGGCCAGCCTGGGCAACATAGGGAGACCTTGTCTCTTAAAAAAAAGAAGAAGAAAAAAGAAAAGAAAGAAATTCCCATCTAATATTGCAATTAAAATGAATTTGTACCTTCACTCAGCTAACTACTTTTCTAATTTATCATCAAAAGAAAGTAGTTTTTAAGAAATATGTAGGCTGGGCACAGTGGCTCACGCCTGTAATCTCAGCACTTTGGGAGGCTGAGGTGGGCAGATCACCTGAGGTCAGGAGTTCGAGACCAGCCTGACCAATATGGTGAAACCCTGTCTCTACTAAAAACACAAAAATTAGCTGGGTGTGGTGGCAGGCACCCATAGTCCCAGTTACTCAGGAGGCTGAGACAAGAGAACCCAGGAGGTGGAGGTTGCAGTGAGCCAAGATCACGCCACTGCACTCCAGCCCAGGCGACCAAGAGAGACTCTGTCTCAAAAAAAAAAAAAACCATATATATATATATATATATATACACACACACACACACACACACACATATATATATTTATATATACACACACACACACGGATATATAACATATTTTGGTTATAAAGCTCAAGCCTAGAAAACTGTAACCTGTCTCATTTTGTCTATGTCAGGAGAATCCCAAAATACAAAAAGTTAAGTTGGAAAGGGCCTTAAAAAGTAACTGTAGTAATATGATATGTGCTACAATATTTACCTCTACCAAGTGCCTCAAATAACTACAGCTAATGGCAACAAATACGAGGTAGATTTCCTTTATAATACTAAGATTTGCCAGTCATGTTTAATGGTTAACATATTAATAGACTTAAATCTTCCAAAGAATAACTGATCAAATGTTTTGTTTCAAAATTTCACTCTAATAGACAAATAAGCACTGTTTAAAATATCTGAAAGGTCCGTATATTTTAACATAAAATTCCAACTGCATGCTTTAAACAGTAGATATTAAATGGTACCAGAGGCTATGCTTTAAAAAAAACACACACACACATATAAACTAGCTAACTAGACTTTACAATGAAGATTTTAAAAACATCACCAAAATAACGTGACATCTATACATCAATGTAAATAACTTACAATAGCATATCAGCGGTGTGAAAATATACTCTGAATATTTTCAAGTCATTTCCAAACGGTTTTAATGGCATCTAGGCAAAAAGATAGTTAAGCGATAACCTGATAGGACAAACCTAGCAGAACTATGGGACGAGTAACAAATTTTCACTTCTTTGACCTAAGGTGCCAGTGTCTACAGAGGAAGACAGACTGACATTTTTAAAAGGATTTCCACACACAGCGTTCTTAGTGTTTCAGTTCACTGACAGGCCGGTGTGGCTGGCAGAAACTAAAGAGTCAGTTACAGAATGTCAACAGATCTGAGGCTGAGACACCCTGATGTAACAGCACTTTATCTGGCTCATCTAAAGCAGTATTTTCTGTACACACTTTAAAGACAGCGTACTTTAAAACCACGGTTTTCCAAAGATTTCACGGGTCTCAGGATTCAGCCCTCATTTAACTAACTTCTTACAAGTATGAAAATGTCAAGAGACACTGATTTCTTGCCTCTTCGTGGCTAGACATGAGTAAAATTGTATGTTGTCATATATTTGTGTATTTTTCAGTTGATAATAAGTTTGATGTCATAGAAATAGTGCTTGAGAAAGAACAGCCTAAGGTAGGGTAGCCACAATGTGTTAGAAGTACAAAGCCTAGAAAAGAACAGCAATTCAATAAACAGAATGAACGAATAAATGAATGAATGAATGGCTTTCATTTCCTCATGACAGATGATATCATAAACAACTTAAGCTGCCTGTGAATACAGGAAAGTTAAATGAGGTATGGTTTCAAATTCCAATCATAGAATCTAATTTTTCAACACCAATAAAATTATCAAGTTTTAAATAACGATTGAGTTAATCTGAGGTGAGAGTTAAAGGTAAGAACCCCTAAATAGGTAGATAACAAAGATCTTGACTTTCTTTTTTCTCCTCCTTTTGCTTTTCTCGTTTCCTTTTTCTTTCCAGTAATGTTTCCCCATAGTTCTGATCAAAACAACTTTGTTTTCACACTATGAACAGCTGACACACCAACAATCTGTTTCTCTCATTTCATTTTCTGGTGACGTCATTATATAATGAGATGTGAAAAACAAAAGCTACACACACACACACACACACACACACACACACACACACACACAGGCTCTAGGGAGAAAACATTTCTACTGGTTAAGTCAGGCACATTCGCTTCATTTTCATTTTTTACACCAAAGGTGCTCTTGAATTTGTTATCAAATGACAGAGGGCCTTCCCATTGAAAATGTTCTCTCATTTGAAAATAAACAAGATTTCCCAATGCCTCAAGATCCTGGAAATAGGTTTTACGCGGGCCTGTTTGTATTCAGAGATTTGAGGAGAAAACTGTTTACGTTTCCAAATAATCAAGGACAGCATAATATGTGCTGCTTTCAGTAAACATAAATCAATAGTGAGAAAAGATAAGATGAAATTAACGGAATGAATTTAGACACATCTTCTATTTTAGCTAATTATGAATTTTTTTTGAACGTATAGAATTTTTCCTGCAAACACAAAAGTAGAGAGAATTGTTTGTCATCCGTTTCCTCTGCCCACTCACCCTGCCCCTACCCCTGGCCTTTTAAAAAATTATCTGGAAGCTGAGCGTGGTGGCTCGTGCCTGTGGTCTCAGGTCTTTGGGAGGGTAAGGTGGGAGGATCACTTAAACCCTGGAGTCTGAGGCTACAGTAAGTTGTGATTATACCACTGTACTCCAGCTTGGGAGACAGAGCTAGACCGTGTCTCAATTAAAAAAAAAAAAAGTACATATATATATATATATACATATATATATATATATATATACATATATATATATATATATATATATATCTGTAGTATTTCAAAACAAATCCCAGACATGAAGTCTGGCTGATCATTTTTAAAAAATGATCCTGTGTAATGGATAAAGACAAGAAAGATGAATTTTTAAGGGCAGAAAGGGCCTAGCCTGGTGGCTCATGCCTGCAATCCCAGCACTTTGAAAGGCCAAGGCAGGAGGATTGCTTCAACAGGGCAAGACCTCTGTCTCTACAAAAAAATACAAAAATAAAGTTTAAAAATTATTTACAAAATAAATAAATAAATGTAAAAGGTGGAAAATGGAAAAAAAGAGTCCACAACAATATGGAAATAGAAATTATATAAAATCACATCTGAACTCTCTTTTCACTTGATGCTTTTACTTATGTATTTAAGAGATGGGGTCTTGCTATGCTGCCCAGGCTAGTCTTAAACTGCTAGGCTCAAGCAATCCTTCTGCTTCAGACGCCTCAGTAGCTGAGACGACAGGCATAAACCACCAAGCCTGACGATGTTATATACTTCGCATTTATTTATTTATTTATTTAAAGACAGAGTTTCACTCTTCTTACCCAGGCTGAAGTGCAATGGTATTATCTCAGCTCAATGCAACCTCTGCCTGCTGGGTTCAAGTGATTCTCCTGCCTCAGCCTCCTGAGTAGCTGGGATTACAAGCATGCATCACCACAGCCAGCTAATTTTGTATAGTAGAGATGGGGTTTCACCACGTTGGCCATGCTGGTCTCAAACTCCTGACCTCAGGTGATCCACTGCCTCGGCATCCCAAAGTGCTGGGATTACAGGTGTGAGCCATCACACCCAGCTGATGTTATATACTTCTAATCCTAAACTTATACCCATGAGCTAATTAAAATACATAAACATGTAAATGTTTATATTTAAAACCACTCTTGTCCCAAATTGCAATCCAAAGATTCATAAATGAAATCTCACTGTGTTAACTTTAAAAACAACAGCAGAAAGACCTTTGTTCCAATGAATTCTCAGGTTTAAATTCAGAGTGACCATAAGAGAGTACCTATGCGTACCTGTACCTTAAAAGCCAAGAGGTGCATACAGCAGAAGAAAGACTAAATCATGCTCTAACAAGAATAGCAACACCGAAGTTTAAAAGGCAGAGTTACATTAAGTAGTGCCTTAAAAAATTTTGAAACAGTTACCTCAGAGAAATGTAAACGTCACTATTAAGAATAAGAACTGCAATTGGATGAACTTTCCAATGTGTAAGCCTATCATGTTCCAATTCCCTTTATGAAGAAGTGGAATTGCTGCTTATTTGTGAGCCTCCTGAGAATTCTGAATTCTTTTTTATTTTTTTAAAGATGGGGTTTCACCATGTTGGCCAGGCTGGTCTTGAACTCCTGACCTCAGGTGATCCACCCACCTGGGCCTCCCAAAGTGCTAGGATTACAGGCGTGAGCCACCGCGGCTGGCTGAGAATTCTGAATTCTTATAAGCAGTTCACAAAGTTCACATTTTTCTTTTCAAAATGGTGTGTTTACGCTTGACCCACTTACCTTTCATGTATAAGAATTCCAGAAAGATGAGTTAATAGAGACTCTAGTAAGATTCCTAGTAAAATACAGTAGGAACAAGCAGAGACAAGGGACATTTAGGGAAAAAAAACCTGAAGTCTTAGGTGATAGTCTTTAATTGGTACAGAACAGGTTGGGTTTAGTAGAATGGGAGATTTAGAAACCTTTGTTTCAAGAGAAAATTTAATGAATTATGAAATTTCAATCATTTTAATTTCCTCAGTTGCTTTTACAAATTCACTCATTTAATGCATATCTTAACTGTCTTATGCAGTAACATTCTTTGTTAATTATTTATTATTATTATTATTATTATTATTTTTGAGACGGAGTCTTGCTCTGTCGCCAGGCTGCAGTGCAGTGGCACAATCTTGGCTCACTGCAACCTCCGCCTCCCAAGTTCAAGCGATTCTCCTGCCTCAGCCTCTCAAGTAGCTGGGACTATAGGTGCGCGTCACCATGCCTGGCTAGTTTTTTGTATTTTAGTAGAGACGGGGTTTCACTATGTTGGCCAGGCTGGTCTCGATCTCCTGACCTTGTGATCCACCTGCTTCGGCCTCCCAAAGTGCTGGGATTACCGGCGTGAGCTCCCGCGCCCAGCCACTCCTCGTTAATTCTAGGGCTATCTCTCTCCTGCCATCTCTTGGATATATGCTCCTGAAAAAAAAACTTTCTTTGTCCAGCATCGCTCAACTGTTACACAGCACACCTACCACTAAGATCTGTACTTGCAGTGAGGATTCTGCAGGTACAGCTCACTTACTTGGTACTGTAATAGTGAATTCCTATTTTATGTTATTTTTCCTATTCCCCAGGGAGTAGCCGATTCCAACTTCCAGTCCTTAGTTTTTGTGGTAATAGTAAGTTAAAATAATAAGGCCAACTTCTGCGAAATATCTTTCAACTATTAAAAATGTAACTGCTTGCATATGGGAAAACTTCAATATACCTTATTTCTTCAACTTTGATACATATTTAGTTCAATACCAGCTAACTCATTATGCCAAATTAAAAATACTAATCTTTGAAAAAAAGAAATAAAAGCAAAGTTTGGGAGAAAGACATTCATGGATAAAAGCTGAAGAATTAAACCTAAAAAAATTTTTTTATAATAAAAGGTTGTAAAATAGCATTAAAAAAAACAATTTACAGCTGAAAGGGAAGAAAACAATAAGAGAATCTCCAGAAATTCTAGTAAAATAAATTCCTCTATTCTAAAAACCAAAGGACAGTGGCAATTGTTTCCATTTCTAGACATTCTGGTACAACACTAAAGTATTAACATGTGCTAAGTTCGTTCTGTAAGAAATAAGATCAATAAAAATGGATCTTGTGTGCGTAAGTATATGTTTACCCTCTAATTAAATGTCATCTACAAAGTTTAAATGTTGTTAGTATTCACTTCTCAAATGAAAGAATTATCTACATAAGTATCACTAAATGTCCCCAAAATGCATTTTTAACAAAAGAAGTTCACTTTGTGTGAACCAATAAATGGCAATTTTTACCTGCAGACTGTACATAGAGAACTATAACTTTTCATTAAAATAATTTCTAAGATCATACTGTATAGGCTCAAATTAAGACACCAAAGTAAGAAATAGTCCATGACCTCCTATGTGGCAAATAGACAGATACGTTTGTTTTTTTTTTTTGTTTTGTTTTTTTGAGACAGAGTCTTACTCTGTTGCCCAGGCTGGAGTGCAGTGGTGCAATCATAACTCACTGCAGTCTCAAACTCCTGGGCTCAGGCAATCCTCCTGCCTCAGCCTCCTGAGTGGCTAGGACGAGCGCGTGCCACCGCACCCTACTAATTTTTAAAATTCTTTTATAGAGACAGGGTCTCACTCTATTGCCCGGACTGGTTTCAAACTCCTGGCCTCAAGCAACTCTCATGCCTAGACCTCTCAAAGTGCTGGGATTACAAGTGGGAGCCATCATCCCTGGCCTAAGATCTAATTTCTAAAGATGCAGTTTTCAACCAGAACTCCTGACTCCGCTCCTCCCATCCACCCCCAGACACATAGAGTGAGGTTTAATGACAGCCCCCTGCTGTAAGCAGGCACCAAGAATACAGGGAATGAAGGCGCTGGGGCTGGCTGGAGGGAAAGTTCAATGAACATGAATGAGACTCTGTTACAGCTAACTTAATTTCTCTGTTTCGTGCCAATAGTAATGTCTTTTTCCCCTGCTTTTACCCGTTATCTCCTTTGTCTTCACAGGAACCCCAGAATTTAGCAATTTAGTATTATTCCCACTTCAAAGACTAAAACCTGAGATGTGAATTTAATAAAGCTTCTTGCTCTGATCACTGAGTTTACAAATGGCACAAAGACGGTGCCTTCCCCACATCCTCTCCAGCTTCACCCCGTACGTTTTCACAATTTCAAATCTTCAGCTACTAATCTAGACAAGTTAACCTTACAGCATCTGCTTCCTTATTAATGTGTAAAGGAATCGCTGCTCCTATCAGAAGTCCTAAGTAGCATTAGGATCTGCCAGAGAAATGTTAAGATGACAGCATCTTGGTGGTACCCAACACTCTGAGAAGCCTTAGGGTCATTTCAGCAGTCACTTCCAACCTTTTCCCGTAATGACACAAGCAGAACATGATGATATGTGTACAGCCCACTGGGGTGAGTGGTTGGAGCTGCTCAAGGCCAGGGCTGACCAGTCAGGAGGCCCCAACAGCCCCTGCCCAGCCCCTCTTGGGGCGGAGGGATGAGGCGCTCAGCCTTCTAACCTGCGCGCTGCTCTGGAGGTTCATCAGCTGGCATACTCGGATTTAAAACCCACCAGAGATTCCCAGTATGCCAGACAAAAAAGCATGCAAACGAGAGAAGTAATTTTAAAAAAATGACAATATAAACCTCAAGGTCTATTTCTTACAGACGAGGGGAGTTTTCTTTTCCTAATACTGACTTCAGACAAGTCTACTGGGTGCCCAGTAGAAGCTGTGAATACAGTACACCCTGGATCTGCTAGGTACCACAGTAGGAGTTCCCCACAATTACCAACAGAGAATGTCTTTAATAGTTTACTGCTGCAATACCACTGCTGCAAGAAAAACTCTAAAAAGCTCCAAAAACATCATGACTATATAAGGTCTTCCCATATATTAAAGATTATAGCTTTAATCTTTAAGTTAGTAGCCAGGTCTTAAATTAAGACTTGAGATTTTTTTCTTGGTATTGCTACTCTTTAAAGGAAAAACAAATATATCTAAAATCTTAATACCTTATTTGGATAAACACATTATTTAATATCACATACAGTCCAGTACCTAAGTAGCTCTTTTTAAAGTCAGAAAACTAAAATCATGAATCTTTTCAACAACATGACTGCTGTCAATATATTCAGTCAATTACTTCGAGAGCCTAGGGTAGCAGAGTTTACAAAACTCACTTTACTTCATATTATAATTACATGGGAAATTGATGTGGACAATTTCCATGGACAATTTATACTTCAGAAAAGACAGGAATATCACATTATTCCAGTAACTAAGCCGCTAGCTTAGGATATGTGATATCCCTATCCTTTCTCTTCCTTTTTCTTTTATTTCTAGCTCTTGTTTTCTACTGTTTTTATGTATCAAACATTCTTGATTTAGGACAAGAACTAGTGCTTTAATCAGAGCAAAAAGCACAGAATTAATAGTCCATTAAAATGCACAAGACTGAATGTAAATGTATCTGTTTATTTAGAGCTTTTGGTGTGTAAAATTTCAAATAAAATTATCCAATTGCTACAGTTTAAAAAATTAAATCATTTTTCCATTCTCTTTTAGGAAAAACTGTAGCACAAATTAACAGAGTAGAGAGTAGTGAAAACAGAATTACACTGAAAACATACTTTAGAAAACTCTCAGATTAGTAAGTAAAATACGTAATTGTTGGTAACAAAAGCCAACAAGAATGAAATACAGACATTTACGTTTGCATGCATCATAAAGACAACAAAAACAATGTTTTACTAGAGATTAATATAAACATGTAAATAGGAAAAAATTCTGCCTTTATTTTTACCCCAAAATTTTCTATTTTCAGTAGTTAAAATTTTCACTTTTCAAAATTATATGACAACAGTCAATACAAATATCTCACTTTTTAACATACACTTTCATTCTATGATACAGTCTAGGTATTAATGATGCATTTTAAAATGGAACAATTTAATGCCAGAACCTGAGTTGCTTCAATGTAACTAGAGAAGACTCAAAGCTAGCACTGTATCATATGGAATTGCAGCATACATACTGTATTGCCCCGTGCTAGTCTGATATATGCTAGTTGGTACTGCCATGGTAGCAATGTTAGGTGGTGTTCCTTCTTCCTCTGATTTTTCTTCTTCAATCTTGGGAACACCAGGTACATCAGAGGACAGTTCATTCAGTATTTTCCTAAAACGTAATTTAACAATGTAAGTCACTAAGATATATGAATGAGTCTTAAAACAGAAAAGCTACAAAGGAAGAATTTATTTGATGTATAATTATTCTACTGTTTTGGGAAAATATCTTTACAGTAGGAAACTTGGTTAACTTACCTATAAGAGGGTCTTCGTGAAAGGATTTCTCTACGTTTATGAGAATCAATTACACCTTCTGATTCTGCAGATTCATCTGTCTCTGCAATTGTTGCTACCTATAATACAAGATTTTCTGAAATGCATCACAAAATATACGCTCTTTTCCCTCATTCAAAAACTGGAGGCTAAGAGTCTGCGTGTGCGGCACTGAGCCAGGCACTGTGGAAGCAACCGGGCAACAGAACCCAGTGAATCTGCACTCAAGGAGCCCACAGTCTGGCTCAAGAAAGGAAGCACAGACACGAACATTTCAGTTATAAAACAAATATGTGTGGAAAGGAATGATACGGGTAATACATGCTATAGAAATACAAGGAAAAGAGTGGTTGGGATGTCAAATGAGGCACTGCAGAAAAGAACAAAATGTAAAATACCCAAGACCTAAACCCCTCAACCTGAAAGTGCTCCTACGGATCCAGCAGGGAGCCAGCGAGGGGCAAAGGCAGAAGAGAGCTCCGGGATCACACTGCTCTCCCCACACTCTCACAGCTGGCGCTGGTGTGAGCTGGGTCTTCACATCAGCCATCATGCCCAAAGACAGAGTATTTCAGCAGAGAAGCGAGTCAGTAAGCAAGCCTGGGGAAAGTCAGGATTTCTATTACAAGCAGTAAGTTAGGGCTTAGTGGCGGTAGGTCTTGAAGATCCAAATAGAGAATTTCTCCTTAAGAGAAAGATGGAGTTTTAAGCATGATTTCATTTTTCAAGTCAAGTAATAATACAGTGCTTTGATTATTAAAGCAGTCAGAACACTAAAATAATGAATCTCTTCAACAACATGACTGCTTTCGATACATTCCGTCAATTATTAAATACTTTGAGGGCCTAGGGTAGCAGAGTTTACCAAGCTCACTTTACTTCATATTGTAATTATATGGGAAACTGATTTGGCCAAAATCAAAAGAGCTTATTAAAATATCAACAATGCAAGCAAGAATATATACTTCCCAAAGCACATGGAGGTATGTATATATTCACCTCCACATATGACTGCGTCTTTGCCCATGAACATCCTGAAAAAAAAACATTTTTACTGAAAAAAAAAATATTGTTGCCTCAGATAATCATATATCACCACCAAATATTTATGACTTTACAGCGGGCTCTCACACATCTGTCACAGAATCCTAACAACTCCCTCAGGTGAGGTACACTATTAATTACCTATTTTAGAAAGGTGAAAATTAAAGCTCATGCAGAGAGATTAAGCGGCTTGACCATGATCCAACAGGTAAGTATTCTAGGACCAAGATCCACTAGCACCTCTCTCTACAAGACAATTAAATCATTCACTTAACAAAACCCAAACAAAATCTACTGAATGTAAGATAATACTGTCTTTCAGCCGGGTGCTGTGGCTCACACCTGTAATCCCAGCACTTTGGAAGACTGAGGCAAGAGGATCACTTGAGGCCAGGGCTTCAAGACCAACCTGGGCAACACACTGAGAATTCTGTCTCTATTAAATAATAATAAATAATAACAGACAATACTTTCTTCCAATACCAGCCAGGTTAAAACTAAATAGAAATATGTGTACCACAATAAAAGTCATAAAACAAAGAAGAGGCTGGGAAGACTTTCTTATTTTATAATTAGTGTCAGACAGAGTTAGAAACTCTTGGAATCAAGGGTCATCATAGGAAAAAAAAGACAATGATGAGAATTATTCTTACACTTTTGGGCAGCACAGGAGAACGCACCCATGCACAAAGATAATCACGCTTTTAACATGTGAATGTCACGTCAGGTATCTTGTTGCAACTCTTATCCTCCTTCTGTGATAAATGACTTAAACACACAGGAAAAGAACTACACTACGTATGTGTGTCTCCATTTTCCTCACAGATTTTTTTTTGTCATCAATTAGTTTCAAATAATTTAAGCATTTAAAGGATAACAAACTGACCTTAAAAAGGAACAGAAATAAATTCAGTAATTAAGATAAGTATACTTTAAAAAATACATACTTAATAATTTACATCTATTGATGGAAAAAATGTTTTACCTTCAAGAAATGTTAACGGTAAAATACATCTCTGGATCATGACCACAATAATAATCATATCTACAAATGCCAAAGTTTAATCTCAGAGGGATACATCAATAATATCGCCAAAGTTTAATCTCAGAGGGATACATCAATAATATCATCTTACTAAGAATTATGTATACTGAATTTAAAATAAATTTCTATCTACCTACTAAGGTGACTATTCATGAAAACAGCATCAGCACTATAATCTTTTTTCTTTTTCTTTTTTTTAATAGAGATGGGGTTTCGCCATGTTAGCCAGGCTGGTCTTGAATTCCTGACCTCGTGATCCACCCGCCTCTGCCTCCCAAAGTGCTGGGATTACAGGCGTGAGCCACCGTGCCCGGCCAGCACTATAATCTGTTTATTACTGTGTTTATCAACATCTTCTCTGAAGAACCCTCAAAAAATATATATATATATTTTTATAAGATGGGGTTTCACCATGATGGCCAGGCTGGTCTTGAACTCCTGACCTCAGGTGATCCACCCACCTCGGCCTCCCAAAGTGCTGGGATTACAGGCATGAGCCACCGCGCCCGGCCCGAACCCTCCAAGTATTTGTAAGCGCCTTTGGGGAGCATTGCTAAGTAAGTCTGAGTCTGAACACAGAACAGCAACGTGAAGAGGACATGAACTGCTCGCCTGGCAATTACTCCGTCTCCAGATTAAGAGCTGACAACAAAGCTGTGGCTCTCAAGTGAAACCTACATACCCAGCAGGATACAGAGCACCTTACACACGGAAAAGAGATTCCTCCAAATATCTAACCAAAAGATTGGAGCATAAACGCTTCATAAAGAAAAATGATCCATGAATTAGTGAAAGAGGGAAAAAAAAGGCTCAAGAAAGTCAAAGACAAATCACCCAGGAAGGAAGCTAACCTGAACAGTGTGTATTTGTGGTGACTGAACAACCGACGGCTGTGGTGTCTGAATCACTCCCTGGACATGTACAGTTTGGCCCGAAGGTAACTGCACCAGAGTTACAGCTGGGGAGCCTCTTCCAGTGCCTGATCCAGCTACAGAAACCTGCAAAAATGATCATCATTGAGGATTAAAGCTGGACCTTTTTGTTATTGTTTTTGCTTATTTTTAAGCAATATCATTCACTATTATGGCTGGCCTACTTCTCTTTGTCCTGTTCCTGAGAAATGACAAACCAGCTGGGGTACTTACCATTGGGAGGCGGTTACTGTCCTGGAACAGTCATTTTCTGATGTGACAGATATTAAAGAACACATGCTCCTTATCGCTTTTGGTGCCCATACTTGGGTGGCGAAGAATGTTCCAACCACAAAGTTCTAAAGCAGTTAAACTACCTCACTACGACCTCACGCCTACTAACAGTGAAGCCTTTCTTATGCCAGAGTATAAACTACCCTCTCTAACTTCTTCAGAGAAACTGGAGATAGAACTTAAAACACGGTGAATGATTTTTATTAAATGTGTGACGTATGATATTCTAGTATTACTCTAGATGTGAGCTGATGCTTTGCCTCTAGACTGATAACAATCAGTCACTGTTATGCCCTCACAATCACTAAAAAGGCACAGCCCAAAGAAATTCCCGGACCTTTCAATTCCTTGGTATCTCTGACCCAGAGAAAGCTCACGCCTTGAAGGCTGGTGAGGCCTCTGGACACTTCTCCTCTCCCAGCTCAGGCATCCAAAGAGGCCAGAACTATCACTTAGCTTTGAGCAGAGATCAGTGACAACCACCATCTCCTCACTCCTTGCCTGAGTTCCTTCAACAGAGATCCCTACCAGGAAATAAGATACCACCGCTCCTCTGGACTCAAAACCTGCCAGGTTTCCTAATTAGTAAACAACTCTGTCCTATAGGCCAGCATAATTTCAGAAACTCTGCCTCATTTTACTAAGATTCACTATTCATTATGACTTACTCAAGAGTCAAAGACCCTGGAAATGAATTAAGTCTTCTATCATGAGTGGTAGTAGAACCACAGGATCTAAAACAATTTTTCAGGGAAGCCTTTGTATGTGACTTCACTTTAAGAACACCAATGATTTCCAACTTATATTAAAACCTGAAAAGAATTATTAAAAACCACGTTTATAACAAATAACTAAGATTTATTTACATCATCATTCCCTTGGAAAACTTCTCTGGCAATCCAAAAGTTAAAACATGCTTTATCCGTGTAAGAGACCCTAGGTGTTGAGCATTGTACTAGGTGCGCTAGTAGAAAGTAGAATTAATAAAACTAGCACCTAAGAAACAATGGCACACCAGATAGTATAGAACTAATTGCTCCATTTTAGAGGCCGTGAGTATCACAGGAATACAGAATAGAAAGATCAGTATGGGCCCAAACAGTAAGTCAGTGAAGGCTTTGTGTAGATGCCAGAGCCTGAGTGAGGCCTTGAGCTAAACCTAGATAACAGCTGGACAGATAGTGAAAAACCAGGCAGAGGCAACCAATATGTTGCCCACGGGGAAAATTCAGCTTGCCGACCCCCAGACTATTATCATCCACTTTAAATTCCAGGGAAAAGAAAAACATTATCCCATGATGAAACCAGTAGATTTAACAACTACAAATTTTAAAACATTGGATTTATTCTACAAATGTTTCCAGCACAAAAGGCAACTCTGTATGAATTATAAAAAGGCAACCACCTCTGTGGTGACTAATTTCTAAAACATAACTCTCCACACAACTAATTCTTAAATATTTCAGTCTCAGGGCAACTTTGCACTCTTAAAAATTACTGATGACCTCAAAGAGCTTTTGTTTCTGTGATTTATATTCAGCAGAGGCTGTTAAACACTTAGTAACTAGATCTTAAGAAGGAGGAACCCTGACTCGTAGCGTTTGCTGATTTCTGTAATGTAAATACTCCTACTATGGCTGATTTCAAGCTGCCAATGGATGACATTGAATACAAAGCTGGATAAAGATTATACAATTGGCTTTCACTGGTACAAGCCAGCTGTGCATATCACCGGTTATATCTGTTAATATTTAACATATTGGAAATTAAAACAGAAATTTTAAAAATACTTTGTAACTCATTTAAAATAATACATTACATGCTAACATAAATAACATTATATGAAAAATGATTATATTCTCAAAAACATTAATGAGAAGACTGGCACTGTTTTACATTTTTACAAATTATTTTAATGTCTGGTTTAATGAAGACAGCTAGATTCTCATATCTACTTCTACACTGAATCTGTTGCAATTTGTTGCTTTAGTTGGCATGTGAAGAATATATGGGCCTCACACAGACTCATGATTTAAAAACGGAGGAATATTATAGTAGCTTCTTTAGAAAATCATGGATATTCTTCATTGATACTATACCAAAACTTGACAAGCGATTGTCTCTTAAGGGTTAATTGCAA
Source organism: Cacajao melanocephalus (assembly GCA_963573385.1). Taxonomy (NCBI): domain Eukaryota; kingdom Metazoa; phylum Chordata; class Mammalia; order Primates; family Pitheciidae; genus Cacajao; species Cacajao melanocephalus. The sequence goes on from CAUYLG010013836.1 coordinate 36,680, forward strand.
TGTACAATCTGAGGCTGTATCAGTGACATTAAAATAGACTGATCTGTCTTGTACTTTGGATGAATCTTTTACCCATGCAAGATTTTATAAAATGTTGGCTCACTAAGTTCAGCAGATCTTCCAAATGTGAACACATTTCATCACACGCTATCATAAATCACATTTCATCACATGCTATCATAAATCACATTTCATTAAAGCATAACCAGCTTCATCAGAAAACTATGAAAAATGGTCAAGCTCACAATGGCAGACGCAGATTTTCCAAAATTCAAAATGTTGGCTTAAAAGTTTGTGATGATAAACACCATGAGGTGGTTCCCTTGAACTGACAAGCTCACTGCATTTGTTTTTGAGAAAATGTCTTCAGGTTTGAATAGCCATCATTTGGCAATTAGTCATTCTTCTGGAGAAAATGATGTTCTGTGGAAAAACAGGCAGCTAATTCATCTTGGTACTCAAATAACACAAGGGCTTTTCCTCAAGCACTCCACGGGCCCTCAGTACGCAACGGGGGTGCTCTCTGCACCTGTCCCACTTCAGGACACACAACATCAAAACAGCATGTACTCAGACTCAAGATTTAATGCGACTGGTCATTTTTACTGCTTTACAAAGATATTCTTAAGTAAAACTGACTTAAAAAAAACTGCAAGTGGATGGCAGTGAAGAATACAATGAATACCAGTACAGTTTATGTCACTCGCTTGAGTTAAGCCACCAACAGTTTACCACTCCCCCACCAGCACTGTTTTTGCACCATCACTGCAAATATCAAAACAGAGAAAAAGAAAAAATAACATCTTAACATTACTGTAAAACTGGTTTCGACCTAGCAAGCCTCCTGAAAGTGTCTCAGAGTCACCCCTAGGGTTCTGCATAGCACACTTTGAAAACAGCTGCTCCACACTCATCTAGCCCCTATAACTTGGCTTTCAGCTTAAAGAACTGTTCAGACAGGCTGAGATTTCCGCTCCAGTAGAGCAGCAGAGACAAAATAAACATATCCAGTAACCCTGACAGAGTCCATATGTCAGAGATTGGTAAAATAGAAATCATACTTTATAACTACATAAAACAAAAGAAAAAAAATTGACACAAAGAGAAGATTTCATTGACCGGCTTCTATCTCATCAGCTCAAGAAACTGGGACATGATCTTTTCAGCCAGATTCCGGACTGAGCGCTCTAGAGGACACAGCATTCCACTGCCACTTCCGCCACCCACCGCTATGTGCAGGGATGATCCACAGGTAAGCAGGGAGGGAAGAGCTGATTTTCCTCTCTGTTCCTTTCCTTTTCTGAAAATGCAGTCACACGGCTGGGTGGTGGGAATTTTTGAAGATACTGCATTTTCTCAAATCGAAATAATTTTCTTTTTAGAATTAAGGAGCTCTGAAAGATACCTTGTCAGGTACCCAGTGGCTCTCAATGTTTTACTCTTTTTTTCTAAACACACAGAATAAGGTACCTGAAAACAATGAACTTGAAGCTGTAGGGGGGAAACTCAGGAGTCCTACAAATATTCTCACAAACTAGACCTATGAGTTGAGATGGCAGGTGGTGCTCACATTCACTTTTTGTGGGGAAATGCCCCAGCTTCAAAGAAATCAGATTATTCTCGAGAACAGAAAAACAATTCAACAAAGATTCATGGGCATCTGATAGGTATAAATCATGCTTTACGTTGCTTTAACCATCTTTCAAATACAGTTCTCAAAATTTTAATCAGACAATAGCTCTATCAAAAATGGCTAAGTCCACATGACTGTAATCCCAGCACTTCGGGAGGCCAAGGCAGGTAAATCACCTGAGGTCAGGAGTTCGAGACTAGCCTGGCCAATATGGTGAAATCCTGTCTCTACTAAAAATACAAAAATTAGCCAGGCATGGTGGTGCACACCTGTAATCCCAGTTACTCAGGAGGCTGAGGCATGAGAATTTCTTGAACCCAGGAGGTGGAGGTTGCAGGGAGTTGAGATCACACCATCACACTCCACCAGCCTGGATGACAGAGCAAGACTCTGTCTCAAAAAAAAAAAAAAAAAAAGGCTTAGTCAAGAACAGCTGCTGCAGAAAAAGAACTTGTACCCACTAACACAAAACAAACCATATCCCTACAATTCTGGAGATGAGTTATACAGATTCTGTAACTACAAAGAAACTTCTATATGTCCAGACTCTGAGCAGGGCAAAAGCTGATGAGACAACTTTTTCATTAAACTGCTCAAATGAAGACTGAGAACCCGCACAAATGACACACCCCGAGGCAGAATTCAAATGTCTCTTTTTAAAAAGGAAAACCCTCAGATCTGGAGAACTACCATTCTACATTCTTGGTTTGGCCAAAACTTCTATTTTTTTTTTTGTGATGCACTTGCCAACAAAGGTCTGTAGTTTGGCCAGAACTTATAAGCAAGACCATCAAGCTTATAATTATACTGGTAGAGTTAACAGGTTAACCTCCACCATTATTACTCTTGTAAAAAAATTCACATGACTTCCTACCTAAGTGCTAACATCTTAGCACTATTATTATTCGGAGTGTGTGGGGCTACAGCTGAGGACATGGCTGCCTGTGAAGTAGGGTATGGTACACAGATGGCATAGAAGGAACAAGGGCAAGGAATGAGCCAATAACGTGCACAGTATACCGAAAGACAAAATAGGTAAATAAAGAGGCATCTTTTTTGATTTGTGCAAGGTGACGAATTCAGTTTTAGGAAGCCTAGGCCTAAAGAATGGCAGGGCAACAGCAGGACAACGAGGTGGAAATGTTTAATAGGCAAGAATTAGGGGACTGGTTATTGGATTAAAGCCCAGATAAGAAATAAAGATCTAAGGCCGGGTGTGGTGGCTTACTCCTGTAATTCTAGCACTTTGGGAGGCCAGGGCAGGTAGATGGCTTGAGGTCAAGAGTTTGAGACCAGCATGGCCAATATGGTGAAGCCCCATCTCCACTAAAACTACAAAAATTGGCCAGGTCTGGTAGCACGTGCTTGTAATCCCAGCAACTGGGAAGGCTGAGGCAGGAGAATCACTTGAACCTGGAAGGCGGAGGCTGCAGTGAACTGAGATCATACCACTGCATTTCAGCCTCAGTGACAGAGTAAGACTCTGTCTCAAAAAAAAAAAAAAAAAGGCTGGACATGGTGGCTCACATCTGTAATCCTAGCACTTTGGGAGGCTGAGGTAGGCGGATCACTTGAGGTCAGGAGTTCAAGACCAGCTTGGCCAACATGGTGAAACCCCATCTCTACTAAAAATACAAAAATTAGTCAGGTGTGGTGGCAAATGCCTGTAATCCCAGCTATTCAGGAGGTGGAGGCAGGCGAATCACCTGAACCCAGGAACAGAGGTTGCAGTGAGCCAACACTGTGCCATTGCACTCCAGCCTGGGCAACAGAGTGAGACTGCGTCTCAAAATAGAAAAAAAAGAAAAAGGAAGAAAGATCCGAGTAGTATCAACAAGGAGGAATCTACAAAGTATGACAATAATTTTATTCATAATATATAAGTAGGGTTCTAAAGAAGCTCTGGAAACAGAAAGGAATTAGTTAAAAAGTCTTTCCTAACAGACACACAAGGAGACAAGCCAGAGTTCACTTGAACTAAAATATGCATATCGCTGGTAGAAATAGAGATATCTTTCTTATAAACATCAAATATTCATTCTAAGATATTTTTATGAGCAAAAATTTCACCAAAACACACCATATTTATGAACTAACTCTGATATTTGCTGAACAAATATCCACTGGGAGCTTGTTGTGGACTATTCTAGAAAGTGGGAATACAGCAGTGAATGAGAAAAGTTGCCGCTCTCCCACATCAGAAGACAGAAATAGATGAAGAAACGCATACATAATTTGGGTGGTGCTCCATTCTTAACGGTAAAGCAGAATAAGGGATTTGAGAGTGACGAAGCAGGGCCTAGGGGTGGTGTGGAAAGAGGCTATTTGTTGTAGAAAATTTCTCAGAGGAGGGAATATTTGCACAAAAAGCCTAAATGAAGAGAAGGAAAAAGTGATACCAAGATTCCAATAACCAAGTAGGCAACTGCTCAAAAAACTAAAACATAAAATGGATGTATTTTATATTTCATAATTTTTATACTTCTTTTCATGAGGCTTTAAAAGTGTGTAGAAGGTAGCAGATATCATTTACCTTTTCTTCCAGATCCCCTGAAGAATAATCCTCTTCTATAGGATGCCTGAAACATAGATTATGCTGATGCCACCACATCCACCAAAAACCCCACTATAGACAGTACTTAATCTGAAGAAATAAGGTAAGATGATGCAATTGACAGCCTTACTTGGCTTTGCAATTAAAAGAAAGCCCTACTAATGACACTTATAACTGGGAAAACCTCACAGCGTTGTAACACAGCATTTGATTAGCACCTAGTGAACTAGCTCCAACCCGTAGCTAGGATCCCTCATGATGGGGTTTTTGATGTCATAATAAGGCTGCCTATGTCACAGAGCTACCAGGCCTGCATTCAAGACAGTTAATAAAGGGTTTTAAAATGTGAATTCACAATACAGCAGACTGCTCTATCAACTCTGCTCCTGAAAAATCAAACTTCTATACCACCTAGTTTAACTTTAAGGACCACAACAAAAATAAACTAACAAGCTAAGCAAGAAGTTGAAAACTATCTTGATGTCTATTAAGATAGGATTCTCAAGAGTCTGTTTGTTCTATGGGGAAAAAAAGCATTTAAAAGAATATTTCAAATATGTTAAAGCTAAAAATAATATTATAAATTGAATACCTGAATAAAGGTGTAGAACAGTCCACTTTAATTTTTTTTCTGCCGAGATGGAGTCTTGCTCTATCACCCAGGCTGGAATGGGGTGGCGCCATCTCCACTCACTGCAACCTCCGCCTCCCAGGTTCAAACAATTCTCCTGCCTCGCCCTCCTGAGTAGCTGGAATTACAGGCATGCACCACCACGCCTGGCTAATTTTTGTATTTTTAGTAGAGATGGGGTTTCACCATCTTGGCCAGGCTGGTCTTGAACTCTTGACCTCAGGTAATCTGCCCACCTCGGCCTCCCAAAGTGCTGGCATTACAGGCATGAGCCACCGTGCCTGGCCCACTTTAATTTTTAAAAGCATATTTGATTGTGCTAAGTGAAGACAAATACAAAACGAAAAATGTAGTTGGTCTTCATTTTGGTATCTTGAGTGACTTCCTTCCCATTTAGGTATTTTTTGTTGTTTTTGTTTTTTATTTTGAGACAGAGGCGAGCTCTGTTGCTCACACTGGGGTACAGTGGGCATGATCTTAACTCACTGCAATCTCCACCTCCTGAGCTTAAGCGATCCTCTTGCCTCACCCTCCCAAGTAGCTGGGATTACAGTTGCCCACCACCACCCCCAACTAATTTTTTTTTTTAAATATATATACAGTCTTGTTCTGTTGCCCAGACTGGAGTGCAGTGGTGCAATCTGGGCTCACTGCAACCTCCACCTCCTGGGTTCAAGAAATTCTCCTGGCCTCAGCCTCCCAAGAAGCTGGGATTACAGTTAACCAACACCACACCCAGCTAATTTTTGTACTTTTAGTAGAGACAGGGGGGTTTCACTGTGTTGTTCAGGCTGGTCTCAAACTCCTGACCTCAGGTAATCCACCCGCCTTGGCCTTCCAAAGTGCTGGGATTACTGGTGTGCGCCACCGCGCCTGGCCATAATTTTTTTTTGTATTTTTAGCAGAAACAGGGTTTCACCATGTTGACCAGGCTGGTCTCAAACTCCTGATCTCAAATGATCCACCCAGCCTCCCGAAGTGCTCGGATTTCAGGCATAAACCACTGCGCCTGGCCTAGATTTTTTTTTAAGATAGTGTAGCTAACAAATTGCAAAATCAAAGTAGTTATATTTTACCTTAAGAATATCCGTTGGGCAGGGCATAGTGGCTCATGCCTGTAATCCCAACACTTTGGGAGGCCTCAGCAAGCAGATCATGAGGTCAGGAGATCGAGACCATCCTGGCTAACACGGTGAAAGCCCATCTCTACTAAAAATACAAAAATTAGCAGGCTGTGCTGACACACGCCTATAGTTCCAGCAACTTCGAAGGCTGAGGCAGGAGAATCACTTGAACCCGGGAGGCGGAGGTTACAGTGAGCTGAGATCGCACCACTGCACTCCAGCCTGGAGACTCCATCTCAAAAAAAAAATATCTGTTGAATATATTTGTTAAAAAGAGATTAGCCAAGTACAATTATTATATTTAGTATCTATCATCTTCTAAAGAAACGTTGTTGCCTCAAAAATCCTTTTTTGTGTATAGAGAGCATAAGCTGAAATCCATAATCTGAATTAAAAAGCGGGAATCATTGTTTCTGATACTGTAAATGTAAATGGTCAAATTCTGTGTTTTTTGTTGTTGTTGTTGTTCCTCAGCTGGAAAAATTTTGTTTTTAAAAAATTCACCTCTTGAAATCAAAGCAAGTATTGGAATTCAGTCATTCTTAATTATTCAGAAGGGTTTAAAGAACCTATTTTGATAATACTTCCAGTAAGCAGTTAAATCAAAATTAGGGTTCTTTATCCCTTGAAAACAATGCTCTAGCTAATCTTGTCTTTTTTCTAGCTAATCCTTATGGTATCTTGGATTCCCTATTTATAATATTTGGGGCATCGTTTTATATTCTAAACAATGTTATGTTTCACTTATCATAACATGTATTTTAAAGTATAAAATTAACATGATCTTTATAGAAGTCAAAATCATTTCGCTCTGGAAGGAATTTTTGAAAGTCAATCTTGTATTTGGTTTCAGTAAGACTGAAACTAATCATAATTTACTAGCCAAATGTATTTCAAAATAATAAATACTCATAAAGAAGTTGCAGTGAGATCCTAAGCCAAAAAAGGCTTTTTATGCAACAGACCTCATATAAGGGCAAACAGTATTAAAACTGCTCTTAACAGTAATAGAGATCATTTCTAATAATGAACAGGAAATGTTCATGCCGAAAGCTAGAAGCCAGAGAATGAATGTCTACAAATCACTTATCAAAACTTTCATGTTCAACTTTATTTCTCACATAAATCAACTCTTTATTGCAATATCTACGAAACAGTCAAAGTGTAATTCGTATGAATTATTCTGATTATCATATTTCTTCTACTAATCACTTGGCATAAGTCTAACAAGTACTGACTTGACAAAAATCACCTTAGAAAAACAGTAATGATAAACAAAATGTGGTACAATGTGATACGATGAAATATTATTTAGCCTAAAAAAGTCCTGTCACATGCTACAAAATGAATGAATGTTGAGGACATGACACTAAACACGTCAGTCACAAAAAGAGAAAATACTGCATGAATCCACCTGGAGGAGGTATCTAGTCAAATTCAGAGAAACAGAAAGTAGAATGGTGGTTGCTAGTGGCTGAGGGGAAGGAGAAAGAGAGAGTTGTTTAATGGGTGCTGAGTTCCAGATCTGCAAGATAAAAAAAAGTTCTGGAGGTCTGTTTCATGAAAATGTGAATATACTTAACATCAGTGAACTGTGCATTTAAAAACTGCTAACATGGTAAATTTTGTTAGATATTTTTCCCAGAATAAAAAAATTGTAATAACTATGGCCCCAAATTTGATGGATATGATAATTAACTGGCTTTTTGCCAAGAAAACACTCATTAAATTGGTTTTACTAAATTGCAATGAGACTGATGCTCATCATCTTAAAAGATGTAATTCTAAAGCTCTGGATTCTCATACTCCTGCCCTGAGAATTACAGTACAAATACAATGGCTGTTGGTGCCATTGTATTTGTATTCGAATTTTCGGGGCAGGAATACAAAGAATTCCTAATGCATCAAAATGAGTAAAATTTAAATTTTTTATGACTTCACACATCCAGGGTCAGAAGCTGAATTGGGATCTAAATTTGAAACTATCTTCTCTGCCACTGAATAATGGAGTAACAGAATAACGGTATATATGTGTCTATAGTGCATATAAACACACACACATAAATTGCTATACAGTAGCTATAGAGAGACAGAGAGCATATATTCATTATTACTCTTAATGAACTATGGATTTTTCTAGGTAATGTTCTCTGAAACTATCTGGTTCAACACTGAGTGCCTGTGTATTACAGGTGATAAATGGTGGAGTGGTCAATGGACTCTAAACCCACATTGCCTTGGTTCAAATCTTGGCTCTGCCTTTTCTAGCTGTGTGATCTGAAACAGGTGACTCAGATTCTCTGTGCCTTGCTTTCCTCAACTGCAAATGGGAATGAAAGCAATACCTTTCTGTAGGTACTGTTCTAGTCAGTGTGTAAGGCACTTAGAACAGAGTCTGGCAGCCAGGCACGGTGGCTCATGCCTGTATTCTCAGCAGTTTAGGATGCTGAGGTGGGTGGATCACCTTAGTTCAGGAGTTTTGAGATCAGCCTGGTCAACACGGTGAAACCCCGCCTCTATCAAAAATAGAAAAATTAGCTGGGTGTGGTAGCACATGCCCATAACCCCAGCTACTCTGGAGGCTGAGGCAGGAGAATTGCCTGAACCTGGGAGATGGAGGTTGCAGTGAGCTGGGATGGCACCACTGCACTCCAACCTGGGCAACAAGATCGAAACTCCGTCTTGAAAAAAGAAAAAACACAAAACAGTGCCTGGCACATACCGAATACTCAACAAAAGCTCACTTTCGTTAATTTTATTATTGCTACATTTTATTCAAATAATTTGGTAAACAAAGTACAGATTCCATAGCATACCTGTATATTAAACCCTTTGATTTGGAAGGATTAAAAATTTTAAAAAATCTTCCCCAAAATGGAGTCAAGGAAAGAAGAAAGATTTACATAAAAGCAGATGTCAAAATCAGAATCATTTTGACAAAACGTGATATAGTTTGGATGCTTGTCCCCACCCAATCTCATGTTGAAATGTAATCCTCGATGTTGGAGCTGGAAGGTGTTTGCGTCATGGGGGAGATATGGCTTGGAGCAGCCCCATGGTCATGAGTGAGTTCTCGCTCTGGTAGTCCTGAGAGCTGGTTGTTGAAGAGTGTGGCACCTCCTCTCTCTCTTGCTCCCTCTCTCTCCATGTGATACCCTGGCTCCCCCTTCTCCTGCTGCCATGATTTGAAGCTTCCGGAGGCCTCCCCAGAAGCAGATCCTGGTGGCACACTTCTTGTGCAGCCTGCAGAACTGTAAGCCAAAACAAACTTCCTTTCTTTATACATTATCCAGCCTCAGGTATTTCTCTTTTTTTGAGATGGAGACTCACTCTGTTGCCCAAGCTAGAGTGCAGTGGTGCAACCTCCACCTTCTGGGTTCAAGCAATTCTCTTGCCTCAGCCTCCGGAGTAGCTGAGGTTACTGGCATGTGTCACCACCCCCAGCTAATTTTTGTATTTTTTGTACAGACAAGGTTTCACATTGGCCAGGCTAGTCTCAAACTCCTGAGCTAAAATAATTCACCCACCTTAGCCTCCCAAAGTGTTGGGATCACTGGTGGGAAGCACCGCCCTGGCCAGGTATTTCTTCATAGCAATGCAAAACAGGATAATACAACACAGCCAGGACAAATTGCATCTTTGTTTTCAGTTCCAGTCCAATGGTCAGAGTACATAAATAGTAAAGTATAGGAGATTAGCTCCTTCAAGAAATTATAACGCAGTTTGGCCTTACCATGAAATGTGTAATACAGTTATAAATTATATTTTAGATTTTTACGCCCAAAGTGGCCTGGAATGTTCTAAAATATCTAGGAGGAATCTAAAGTATCTAAATTAAGAAGCATGAAACATAATTTTAAGCAAGCTCCTGACATATTGGAATTTTGCTTACAAAACAATTATTAAAAATTAACCTTTCTCCTCTATACCCTCTGGAGGCCTATTAGGCATAGTAGGTTTATGTTACTTTACAAAGGATCCTGAATACAACATATTTTTAAACCAGCATAAACCACTTCATCTTAAAGCCTAATTGCTAAGACCAAGGCAGGTCATTATGATGCTAAAAGCAAGCACAGCATTTGATATACACTGACCCCGTGTGCTTGTGCTTCACACAAATCATCTCATTTAATGAAATCAGTATTTTCCATTTTTTTAGGTAAAGAAAGCAAAGATCAAATTAGTCTTAATACTTAAAACTGCATAAAATATCAATTTTAATCTATTATTAAAATATAGTATGAAAAATACCTCCCACCACTACTTTTAAGTAAACAAGCTAAATTTAATTCAAACCAAGTACACATGCATAAATTAGGGCTTTTTTTTTTTTCTTTTTGAGATGGCTCTGCCATGTCACCCAGGCTGAAGTGCAGTAGCGTAATCTCGGCTCACATAACTGGCCTCAATCTCCCAGGCTAAAGTGATCCTCCCACCTCAGCCTCCTGAGTAACCAGAACTTTAGAACTTTAAGTGTGTGCCACGACACTCATTTTTTTTTTTTTTTTTTTTTTTTTTGGAGCCAGAGTTTCACTCTAGTAGCCCAGGCTGGAGTGCAATGGTGCAATCTTGGCTCACTGCAACCTCCACCTCCCAGGTTCAAGCGATTCTTCTGGCTCAGCCTTCCAAGTAGCTACTACAAGCGCCTGACACCACACCCGGCTAATTTTTTTGTATTTTTAGTAGAGATGAGGTTTCACCATGTCGTTGGCCAGGCTGGTCTAAACTCCTGACCTCAGGTGTTCTGCGCACTTCAGCCTCCCAAAGTGCTCAGATTACAGGCATGAGCCACTGAGCCTGGCATACATTTTTAATTTTTCGTAGAGACAAGGTCTCTCTATGTTGTCCAGGAGGGTCTCAAATTCCTGTGCTCAATCCCCTCATCTCAGCCTCCCAAAGTGTGGGGATTACAGGCATGAGCCAACACACCTGGCCTCTCTTTCTTTATGTATGAAGCAGTAAACAACCCCTTGGAGACAAAATGAAAAAGCTCTAAGAACAAAAGACATGGCAGACCAACTTAAAATGCCAGTACCTACCATGGTATATTACCATAGCCAACAGTAAATATGCACACCTTTATTATTTTTGTTCTCTATTTTTAAAATTTATTTTTGTTTTTTTGTTGTTTGGGACAGGGTATTGCTTGGTCCCCCAAGCTGGAGTGCGGTGGCATGATCATGAATCACTGAAGCTTCAATCAACCTCCAGGGCTCAAGAGATCCTCCCACCTTAGCCTCCTGAGTAGATAGTAATACAGGCACATTCCACCATGCCTGGCTAATTTTTTTTTTTCTTTTCTTTTTTTTTTTGTAGAGATGGAGTCTTACTTTGTTGCCCAGGCTGCTGGTAAACTTCTGGGCTCAAGCAATCCTCCAGACTTAGCCTCCCAAAGTGCTGGGATTACAGGCATGAGCCACTGCTCCCTGCCCATTAATTACTATTTTGTATTTGACTTTACTTTCTGGTGGCCATGGTTTGCTGGTGCCCTAAGAAAGAGTTTAATCTCCCAACTGGGCAAACTGAGCACAGGTGGTTAGAAAAAGTTAAAAATAATTCCTGCTTTTTCAACCAAATATACTACAACTAGCCTCTCCTGTGGCCTCTGAGAAGCCCAGGCTTCAGTACTGCCCAAAGCAGCCTGTTTAAGATTCTAGATTCTCGACTCCTTCTCTGTAAAGGATGGAGCAGCTTCCTAAAGAGGGACATCTCATACTGATAAGCAGAGAGACAAGCAGGAGAGAAAGACCAGGCAAGGGAAGCATGTGGAGGTTGGAGATGTACCTTTCAAATGTTCTTATGTTTTGAACTGACAGGTAAAATTGCATTTGTCATGTGCGACATGATATTTTGGAGTATATATACATTGTGGAATGGTTAAGTCCAGCTAATTAACAACTGCATTACCTCACATAGTTGTTTCTGTGGTGAGAACATTATTAACATTCAACCATCTCTGCATTTTTCAACAATACATTGTCTTAACTATAGTCACCATGCTGTATGGTAGATCTCTTGAACTCATTCCTCCTAACTGTAATTACATATCCTTGGACAAACATTTCCCCATCCTCCCGCTGCCTAAGCACCCCCACCTCTGCTAACCACCATTCTACTCTCTACTTCTATGAGAACTTATTAGACTTCACATATGAGCGAGATCATGCAGTGTCTTTCTGGACCTGGCTTATTCACTTAACAGAATGTCTTCCAGGTTTCTCCATCTGGTTGCAAATGACACAATTTCATTCTTTCTTGTGGTTGAATAGTATTCCTTTGTGTATACATACCACACTTGCTTCACGCATTCATCCACTGATGACCACTTAGGCTGATTCCGGATCCTGGCCATTGTGAATAGTGCTGCAATAAACATGAAGTGCAGATACCTCTTCCACACACTGCTTTCATTTCCTTTGGGTAGACACCCAGTAGTGAAATTGCTGGATCATCTGGTACTTTGATTTTTGATATTTGGAGGAATCTCTGTACTGTTTTCTGTAATGGCTATACTAATTTACATTACTGCCATCAGTATCTAAGTGTTCCCTTTTCTTCATATTCTTGCTAACATCTGTTATCTTTTGTCATTTTGATAATAACCAACCTAACAGGAGTAAGGTGATATCTCATTGTAGTTTTGATTTGCAATTCCCTGATGATGAATGATGTTGAGCATTTTTTTTTTTTTTTTTTTGATGCACAGTCTCACTCTGTTGCCCAGGCTGGAGTGCTGTGGTGCAATCTTGACTCACTGCAACTTCCACCTCCCAGGTTCAAGCAATTCTCCTGCCTCAGCCTCCTGAGTAGCTGGGATTACAGGTGCCTGCCACCACACCCAGCTGATTTTTGTATTTTTGTAGAGACAGGGTTTCACCCATGTTGGCCAGGCTGGTCTCAAACTCCTGACCCCAGGTGATCCACAAGTCTCGGCCTCCCAAAGGGCTGGGATTACAGGCATGAGCCACCATGCCCGGCCATACATTTTCTTCATATGGTCATGCGCTGCACAACATTTCAGTCAATTATAGACCACATCTATGTCCATGGGTCTCAGAAGGTTATAATGGAGCTGAAAAATTCTTATTGCCTATTGACATCTTAGTCATCATTGTGTAATGGATTATGTATCTGTGGTGATACTTATGTAAACAAACCTATTGCACTTGTCAGTTACATAAAAGCATAGCACAGGGCCAGGCGTGGTAGCTCACACCTGTAATCCCAGCACTTTGGGAGGCCGAGGCTTGTGGATCACCTGGGGTCAGGAGTTTGAGCCCAGCCTGGCCAACAGGGGTGAAACCCCATATGTACTAAAAATACAAAAATTAGGCAGGTGTGGGGGTGCGCGCCTGTAATCCCATACTCGGGAAGCTGAGGCACGGGAATAGCTTGAACTCAGGAGGAGAGGTTGCAGTGGGCCAAAATCGCATCATCACACACCAGCCTGGGCAACAGAGCGAGACCCTGTCTAATAAATAATTAATTGGATAAAAGTATAGCACATGCAGTTATGTACAGTACATATGCTTAATAATAAATGACTGTTACTGGTTTTATGTATTTACTAAACTATACTTATTATTTTACTTCAAGTTATTAAAAAAGTTAACCGTAAAACAGCCTCAGGCAGATCTTTCAGGAAGCATCCAGAAGAAGGCACTGTTATCGTAAGAGATGACAGCTCCATTAAGTATTCCTTCCCTGAACAACTTCCAACGGGACAGGATGTGAAGGCAGAAGTCAGGAATATGGATGATCCTATGATCCTGACACTATACAGACCTGAGCCAATGTGTGTTCATGTCTCAGTTTCTAACAAAAAATTTAAAAGTAAAAAATAAAAAAACTCAAACACAGAAAAGGTTTATAGAATAAGCATAAAAAGAAAACATTTTTATGCAGCTGTATGTGTTTATGTTTAAAGCCAAGTGTTATGACAAAAGTCAAAAAATAAAAGATTTACAGTAAGCTACAGTTCATTTATTATTGAAGAAATTATGGTTCAGGAATTGAGTGTAACCTAAGTGTACAGTGTTTATCAAAAGTCTGCAACAATAAAAATAAAATAAATTAGCCCCACATGTGGTACACCCTCTAGTCCCGGTTACTTGAGAGGCTGAGGCAGGAAGATGACTTGAGCCCAGGAGTTCGAAGCTGCAGTGGACTATGATTGTGTCACTGTACTCCAGCCTGGGCAAAAGAGCAAAGCTCCATTAAAAAAAGATCGTCTATAGTAGTGTACAATAATGTCCTAGGCCTTCACGTTCCCTCACTGCCCACTCACTGGCACACCCAGGACAACATTCAGGCCTGCAAGCTTCACTATGGTTAAGTGCCCTATACAGATGTGCCATTTTTATCTTTGATACCATATTATTACTGTACCTTTCCTATGTTTAGATGTGTTTAGATACACAAATAATTATTACTTTGCTCCAACTGCCTATAGTATTCAGTATAATTGCATGCTATACAGGTTTGCAGCCTAGAAATAAGCTGTACCATATAGCTTAGGTATGTAGTGAGCTACACCATCTAGGTTTGTGTAAGTACATTCTAGACGTCTGCATAAAGATTAAATCACCATACCATTGGTTCTGTTGGATCATAAGGGGGAAAAAAAAGATGAAATCACCTAACGACACATTTCTCAAAATGTATGCTTGTTGTTCAGTGATGAATGACTGTACTTTTTGGCCATTTTTATGTCTTATTTTGAGAAAAGTCTATTCAGGTCTTTTGCACATTTTTAAAACATGAGATTGTTTTCTTACTATTGAGTTGCTGGAGTTCTGTGTTTTGGATATTAACCCCTTATCAGATGTATAGTTTGCAAATATTTTCTCCCATTCTGTAGGTTGCCTCTTCACTCTGTTCAGTGTTTCCTTTGCTGTAAGGAAGCTTTATAGTTTGACGTAATACTGTTTGTCCATTTTTGCTTTTGCTGCCTGTGCTTTTGAGGTCATATCAAAAAACTCATCGGCCAGACTAATGTCAAGGAGTTTCTGTTTCCTTGTAGTAGTTTCAGAGTTTTTGTCTTATATTTAATCTATTTTGAGTTTATTTTTGTTTATAGTGAGAGATAAGGGCCTAATCTCATTCTTCTGCATGTGAATATCCACTTTTCCCAACATCACTTATTGAAGAAACTGCCCTTTCCCCATTATGTGGTTCTACCATCTTTGTTGAATATAAGTTGGCTTTAAGTAAATGCATGGTTTTATTTCTGGACTTTCTATTCTGTTCCATTTATCTATGTGTCTGTTTTTATCCTGGTACCATGCAGTTTTAATTACTATAGCTTTGTAGTATATTTTGAAGTCAAGTAGTGTGATGCCTCCAGCTTTGTTCTTTTTTTCTTCTGCATGACAGAGTCTTGTCTTTCAAATGATTATCGGTATACCAAGTAATAATAAATAACAAGTTCTTAAGTTCTATCATCCAGTAAATATAATTAAGAGAAACTAAAAGCAGCACAAACAATTATACCAATATTGTTATTCTAATCATTAGCAGGAATAGATTAAGGCTGACTGTTGCTTCACACAAATTACTACTGCTTTTTCATAGACAAAACCCCTGACAAATTCAAGAATGCATTGGGGAAAAAAAATATTTCATTCCTTTCTTCAAAAAAATTGATTTTGTTTAATTAGATCTAAGAAAGAAAATGTCAGCATTGATGTAAGTTGCTTGAGTCAAAAGGCCTAGGAAAATAGACAACATATACCAATTAAGTTTCTAAGAAACATGAAATCTTTAGATAAGTTCTAAGTCTGTAAAAACAAACTATATTTGCTACTCTCCAGAAAGTGGAGGGACCTATTGCATAACATACAGAAATAATTTAATGCCTTTCCATAAGAATATAACTCGAGGTATGTTGAAGCTTCATACTCCATGAGAGCATGTAAAATGACAATTCATAGAACAGGTACTTCTTTGGCCTACCTCAGCCTCTAGTTCATCTGCCTGTAGGCCCTGAAAACCTTCTGGACAGCCCGCTTCTCGGTCTGTAGCAGCTGCAGGATCCCCTGCAACAAACTGGCCATGGCAGTGGTTCCAGCTTTGTTCTTTTGGTTCAAGATTGCTTTGGCTATTTGCGGTCTTTTGTGGTTCTGTATAAATCTGGGGATTGTTTTTCCCTATCTTTGTGAAGAATGTCACTGATATTTCTGATAGGGATTGCACTGAATCTGTAGACCACTTTGGGTAGTATGGACATTTTAACAACATTAGTTCCTCTAATCCATGAACATTTATTTGTGTCTCCTTCAATTTCTCTCATCAGTGTTTTCCACAGTTTTCAACGTAGAGATCTTTCACCTACTTGCTTATATTTATTTCTAAGTATTTTTATAGCTATTATAAACAGTTTTCTTGATATTTTTTCCAGATAGTTCACTTATGAGTATATAAAAAAACACTGATTTTTTTTAAGTTGATTTCATATCCTGACACTTTACTAAATTCATTTATTAGATATAGCAGGGGGTTTTTGGTGGCATCTTTAAGGTTTTCTATTTTTTTGTTCCTTTTTCTTAGTTTTCTATATGTAAGATCATGTCATCTACGAACAGCGACAAGTTGACTTCTTCCTTTTCAATTCAGTTGCCTTTTCTTTCGCCTAATTGCTCTGGCTAGGACTTTCAGTACAATACTGAATAGAAGTGGCAAAAACGGGCATCCATGTCTCTTTTTTTTAAACAGGGTCTGGCTCTGCCACCCAGGCTGGAGTGCAGGGGTGTGATCTTGGCTCACTGCAACGTGTGCCTCCCAGGCTCAAGCCATCCTCCCACCTCAGGCTCCAAAGTAGCTGGGACTTACAGGTGTGTTCCCCCACACCCAGCTAATATATGTATATTTTCTGGTAGAATCAGGGTTTCACTGTGTTGCCCAGGCTGGTCTCAAGTGATCCACCTACTCAGCCTCCAAAAGTGTTGGGATTATAGGTGTGAGCCACCATACCTGGCCTGGTATACTTATCTTATTCCAGATTTTAGAGAAAAAGCTTTCATCCTTTCTCCATTCAGCGTGATGTTAGCTGTGGGTATGTCATATATGGCCTTTGCTGCATTGAGGTACATCCCTTCTATATGTAATTTGTTGAGAGTTTTTATTGAAGAAATGTGGAACTTTTCAAATGCTTTTTATGCATATATTGAGATGATTATACAGTCTTTTGCCTTCATTCTGTTGATGTGATTTATCAGGTTTACTGATTTGCATATATTGAACCATCCTTGCATCCCTGGGATCAACTGTACTTGATCATGGTTAATAATCTTTTTTAAATGTTGTTGAATTTGGTTTGCTAGTATTTTGTTAAGGATTTTTATAACTATGTTCATCAGGGATATTGACCTGTAGTTTTTGTTGTTGTTGTTGCATCTTTATATACATTGTTTTAAAGGAGAATAATTATTATCTGCCAAAATAGAGGTCTACTTCTGAAAGAAACCTGTTTAAAGACAAGTGTTTTTCCTGAACTATGCCTGTCTTCTTCATCTAATGTTGTCTCTACCTAATACATTCAATACCATAACCATGATTTTTTCCCCTATACCTTTTAAGGAAACCACTACAGTTTTATCTCTGAGAGGGCTACAAAAATCCTCATTTGTGGAGAGCACTATGAAGATGTTGTCACAACTATTCAATTAAGGAGAAATTTTCTAAAGCCTCTGTTTTCCAAATATAATTCTTAATAGTCTGGGATTTACAAAGGTTATAATAACAATAAAATAAGGGGAAACAAATAATCTCTGGCTGAACATAGTGTCTCACGCCTGTAATGCCAATGCTTTGGGAGGCTAAGGAGGGAGGATCACTTGAAGCCAGAAATTCGAGACCAGCCTGAGTGAGACAGTGAGATCCTATCTCTACGAAAAATTTAAAAGTTAGCCAGGTGTGTTGGTAAACATCTGTAGTCCTAGCTACTCCAGGAGACTGCGGCTGCAGTGAGCCACGATCATGCCACTGCACTCCAGCATGGCTGACAGAGACTCTTACTTCTTAAAAAACAACAACAACAACAACAACAACAACAACAACAAAACCCTAAGTCTTACTCAAAAAACAAACTATAAAATTGATGTTTCTTTTTTTCAAATTTCAATGTCTAGCCTATTTTTTTTGTTATTCATGATCTTTTATTGTGGTAAAAGACAACCATAAAATTCACCATTTAAGTGTAGTTTGTAGTGTTAAGTATATTCACATTATTCTTAATCAGACCTCCAGAACTTTTTCATCTTGTAAATCTGAAACTCTATACCCATTAAACAATGACTCCCCATTTTTCTGTACTCTCAGCTTACTCTTTTACTAAAGAAAATAATAGAGAAAAAGGCAAAAGGAATAACTGTGTTTATATTCAGTTATTTTTTTCATTACTGCTAGTGACAAACTACCCATTACTAAGAAGGGGAACCTGAACATTTTCTGTTTGAGTATCCAAACCTCATAGAAAATCATTACAAATTATAGAAAAATCTTTAACAATCTCTCAAACACTAAAATAAATTTGTATGCATTTTTATGGCAAGTTTAAACAAAATCTTTTTCTGCAATTTAACTCTGACTGCTTTATACTTCCTGAAATTAACTCTGAAACATCAAAATTTATTTAAAGCAAAATAGCGTCACCTTTAACACACTGACTGGGATGAAAACGTAAGTGTATCTAAAGCCAAAAACCAGCCTTTAAAAAAATATGCTATTACATGCAAAATTATCAAAATATCAGTACAGATATATAACAAATTCTTGTTGAAGCTGGAAAAAGTTGGTTACTAATATTAACAGTTCATCAGTCGCTTTCTCTTTTGGCCTCTGGAACCTTGAATTACCTTCAACAATGAGTTACATTTCAAAGCAGTGGGTTTTTCTGAATTGGTTGACTAAGGGACATTATATAATACAGATTCAGCATTTACTGAAAAAAAATTCACTCTTCCTTCCAACCTTTGTTCATTTTTATAGGTAATTCTAACAGAATACAAATGTTTTCTATAAAAGATAAAATATGAACAATGAAAAACAGCCAGGGGACAAAATACATAAAAATAAGGAACAACAGAGGAAAAAAAACAGAAATTTTTATTTCAAAATCTTAACAGGAACATTCTTCTGCTTCAGTGAGAGTCCCTCAGCTAAGGGAATTAATATATTGAAGCTAAAGAAACAAGATTCAATAAAAGACTGACCTTAAACTAGATCTACTTAGCTGAAATTATAAAAAATCAACCTAACATAATGCAGATCATCTTTAATACATAAATATGAGGTTGCTGACATATTAACAAGAGAAAGTACTGCTTGAGGTTTTCTATTCATTCATTTTTTGTGTTTTGTGATCGCCATATACATCCTTCCTAGGCCTATCTGGGACCAACAAGATGGATTTTTGACATAGCTGGCCAAAACAATGAGAAATGCCATTCCAATTTTCCACCAGATTAAAAAAGAAAATTTACAACTGATACATGACAACATTTCCAAGTACACATTGTTAAATCATTCCTACTTCAACCTCCCACTGCATGCCAGAGCTGCTTTATTCTGAGGGACTCCTTACACAGTGTACATTTAGAATGGAAAGGATGAGAAAGATCAGGAGAGTATAATCTCTGAACAACATTCCCTAGCGGCTTTCTCTGCCTCCCTAGCGTCTCCTTGTTTCCAAAAACACAGAGGTCCTTGGAGAGGTTAAGTTTTATAAGAGAACTAATTCTCTCGAGGCAGTATGCTGACCTTGACAATCTCCAGAGTTTCCTTCCACCCCTTTGACTCCTGTGATGCTGCTCCTTTCATCTTTCCCTTCTATCTTTGCTGAAACCTTGAGAAGTGGTCATTTATAAAGAAGAGTTATTTAGCTTGCAGAGTCGAGGCCTCCAGGCTTCATCAGCAGCTATGGGGAATTACGCTTCAGAAAGTCAGTTTTAAGGCACATCTTTTCCACTGGCTCCATCTGAATGACCTCACCCACCTAGATTTCATGGCAGTGTGACCAATTCCCAAGAGTCCAGGAACAAGAAAAGTTCAAGGTATCCACTCTGTTGCCTTCAGAGGAGATCATACATTTGTGAAATGAATATGGACTGCATATTAATTATACTTAACTAGGTATAATGACATTTTGTTACATAAGAAAATGTCCGTAATTTTTTAAGAGTTGCATATCCAGAAGTAAGTAGGAGTAAAATGACATGATGTCTGAGATCTGCAGGGCTGCTTAAAATACTTCAGCGACAAAAGGAAAAAAAGAAGACAGATGAGGCAAGTGCTACAAAATCTTTTTTTTTTTTTTTTAAACAGGGTCTCGCTATGTTATCAGGCGCTATTCACAGGCATGATCATAGTGCACTGCGGCCTTGAACTCCTGGGCTCTAGCAATCCACTGGCCTCAGTCGCCCAAGCAGCTGGGACTATAAGCGCATGCCACTACACCTGGCAGAATATTTTTTGTATTAATTTACTTTTTATTATAGAGACAGGATCTCACTATATTGCCCACGCTGGTCTTGAACTCCTGGGCTCAAGCAATCCTCTTGCCTCAACCTCTCCTAAAGTGCTGGGATTGTTAGCCACATGCCTGGCCTAGTAAAATCTTAATAATTATTAACTTTATATATATGTGGAATGATTATTCTACTCATCTATGTTTGAAGTTTTTCACAACAAAAATAGGCTTTAACTTCCCATTACCCATTTAAAAACCGTATTATTTCTAGATGATGTAAGTGTCACTATTTTAAAACTACTTGTATTAATACATACAGTATTTTTGCTTTTTGCCATTTTGATTTCTGGAAAAGATTTCCCCCTGGCCAAGTTATTTAAAATAGACTTCCAATTTATTATCAACAGTTTTACCAGGATTCGGTGGTTCTAGTCCTATATATCAACACACATACTTAATAAATAAGATATCAGCTTCCATTTAAAATAAATCAGCACAAAAATAATTTAGACAGGAAGAAACTCAAGACAACACTTAACCTCCAATTATTTGCCATTCCAGGATTTGTTAATGGCAACCCCTGCTTCCAGCTTTTTGACATTACACCACCATGATTTTATTTTCAAAGAGAAGAGAAAGGCTCCGTTTATTACTAAAAAGTTATAAAATAGAAAAGCAAAACTCTAGTCTCCCCTGAATACCTGCACCTCCCCTCAATCCATCAGCACAACAGGGGCCTGACAGCCAAGACCAAGCTCAACAGTTGTTATGTCTCTGATGATTTTCAGAGTATATTCTTGATTCGCAGAAGCACTAGAAAGGCCAGGGCAGTCACAACAACTAGTATTAAATGACATTAGATGCAGAAAATCAAACCCACTAAATGTTTTGCTCATGCCTTTTGTTCCCACACTGTTTACTGATAATCTGATCATATAACAAGGAGGGCGAGTGTCATAAATTCCTCCTTATACACAACTAAATTTAAAAGTAAAACATATGGAAATTTACAATCCTCAAGTTTAAAGAAAAATGAGACAAGCGGCAAGTAAATATGAAGCCATCAGGAATTCAGAAGAGTCAGTCACTTTTGGCATACATCACAGGGCTAACAGAGTTCAGCTTGATTTCCTACTCCTTGTAAGATATTTAATACTGTATGATGGTAACACATACTCATAAACGAACAGCTTCTGGTATCACAAGGACTCAAATGAGTAATTATGTTCAGAAATTCTGACTGCTAAGGATTGTGTTGTAATTCTTCAAAACATCACGATCCATGCATTGCATGGAGGATAATCCTTAGTTAACTAAAGTAATCCTTGAGTTAGCATACAGATTACTTCTTAATCTCTCTGCATTTCTAGAATGTGAAAGATAAAAACCATAGTTTACTGTTTGATCAAATACTTCGAACAGGCCAGGTACGGTGGCTCACGCCTGTAATTTCAGCACTTTGGGAGACCAAGGAGTTCAAAACCAGCCTGACCCACATGGCATAACCCTGTCTCTACTAAAAAGACAAAAATCAGATGGGTATGGTGGCAGATTCCTGCAACCCCAGCTACTCAGGAGACTGAGGCACAAGAATCGCTTGAACCCGGGAGGTGAAGGTTGCAGTGAGCAGAGGCTACACCACTGCACTCCAGCCTGGGTGACAGAGTAAGACTCAGTCTCAAACAAACAAAACAAAACAAATACTTCAAACATACAGAAAATAGAAAAATAGCAAAACTCCATGAATTTACTATCCAGATTTAATAACTATCAATATTTATTAGCATACAACATTATTTGAGATTTTTAAAGAAGCACTACAAACATAAACTACAGGCGTTTTCTAGTTCCTTGATTCAGCCTTCTCACAAGTCTCTATCTTCCCCTTCCATTTTATTCCAAACATTCCCAAATTTCCCACATCCCAGTTCTCACCCCTTTGTCTCATAAATCTATCTTTCTCTATTGCTTCAAGACAAATTTCTTAAAAGAGTCTATACTCTTCCCCTCCTCTCATTTATTCTCTAACCTACTAAAACCTAGTTTCTGCCCACTGGAATCCTATTCAATTCCAAGCCCTCAGAAACCTAAAGCTACTTTTCAGACTCCACATTACTTGACCTGTTGGCAACTTCTTCCCGCCCCCGCCCCCCCCCAGACAGGGTCTCTCTGTCACCCAGGCTGGAGGCCACCTGTTGGTAATTTCTGACTGAGGCTTACAGAGCTGGCTGTCACCTCGCCTGAAGGTCCTCAGAATTGCAAATTATCATATTTACATAATGGGGATCTATTGCTTTGACTTCAGCCCCAGAATTCTGGGGCAAAAGGCATCTGTAGAAGTTAGTGAGCCAGGACCTAACTAGAGGGAAGTGGAGGCAGAAAGAAGAACTTTCAGGCTGGGTGCAAGCAGCTCACACCTGTAATCCCAGCACTTTGGGAGGCTGAGGTGCAAGGACGGCTTGAGCACAGGAGTTTGAGACCAGACCTTATTTTACAAAAAAAAAAAAAAAAAAGTGCTTTCAACTACAACTTCAGCAAAGAAGGGCAGAATTACTGACCAGAAACCATAGCTCTAAAAATTCTGGAAAATCCCAAAATCATGAAAAAAAGTATACGCTTTCTATTCTACTCACACAGACAAAAAGACTAAAGGAGCTATACCAAAATGTTAACAACAATTAAATCTATGGATAGTTTTTGTATTCTTCCTTTTAATATTTATTATCTACAATGAACATGCATTTTTTTAAACAAGGGTATATGTGTGTGTTTAAGCAAAAGGCCTGCAGGCCTGTTTTCCATCGTAACAAAAGGTATTGCTAGGGAGATGCAGCTCTACAGAATACTTGCAGAAAACCTCCAGGGAATGAGTGGGTGTTGGCAGCTTTAAAGAGGAAAGAAAAGCAGGCTGGTTGCATGGGAAAGGAGAGCTCTCACACCAGTCTGGCCTAATAGAACCCAAGGAGTGCCTGGTGTTTCCCCTGGGCCTTCAGTCAGCCACTAGGTCCTTTTCATTCTCCCTTGAAGGTACCACGAAGGTCTTGCCACTGCTCTGTATTCCACACTACCTTGATGCCACCAGGCACCCTGATGGTGTCTTCACTCCCAGCTCACTGACTTCCAATCTCACGTCCACATGGCTACTAGTGCTGAAACATAGTGGGCACCTGAAAATATTTCAGGACTATTTAGAACACGTTTCTAAGCCCTGAAGTGTACACAGTCCTCTGCTCACTTTGCCAGCTGCACTGACCAGCCCGGACACGTGGCTCCAGTTAAACTCAATACCTGTAGTTCCCTGAACATCCCATGCTCTGGCTTTGTGCCTCTGTGCAAACTCTTCCCTCTACCTGGAATATGCTTCCTCACCTTATCAACCTGGCAGACTCCTACTTTGTGTCTAGACCTGTAAAGCACTCCTAGTCAGCTGGCTGCTCCCTCTTCTGTAGGCCTTGTTCATTTTGTACATAGTATTTTACAGCACTTCTTACCCTACTCGGGAATTACTGCTAAAATATCTTTCTACCCCACTAAACCACGAGATATTTAAGGCCAGAAACCACACATCCCCATGCATCTGGAATAATTAGACACAGCAGACATCAGTAAATAGTTGATGAATTAACAAATATGTGTTGGTGTTTGTTTTTACTACGTATTTTTTATAGATATCTCAGAAATAAATTTTGGGATCTGGAAACAGGTAATAACTGATACTGGTGCTCTCTGAATGAGACCAATTCAAAGTTCGACACCTAACTGAAAAGAAAGTACTGATCAAGCCAAGTATATACTGGGCAAATGGTAAGATTTCTATCATCTTAACAGCTAAGGACATCAGAACTGCATCGATTTGGAATTAGCAACCCTCTCAAATCATACTTTGAGGATTACATATTGAGGAAGAGTTTTTGTTTTTCTTTCCTTAGTGGTGGTGGCAATGGACATGGGGCACTGCTGAACATCTGTTAAAATGCAGGGCTGATTAGAAGACATATCTTTTCTTCCCAATCAAATCAGCAAGAATGGCTGATAACCAGGGAACATGGAAAATTTAAGATCAATGGCAAGAAAACAGAATCTGTACCTACTTCTCATTTCCATATATTTTAACTTTCAACAGTTGCCTGCCTATTGCCTACCTGAGCTAAAGCAGGGACTGAGTTCCGGCCAGTCTGAGTCTGCGTATGAGCAGACGTGGTCTCTGCCAAAGAAGCTGCTACACTTCCGTCATGCCGGAGTTCAACTGTTTCCATGGTCATTTGTCTGAAAAGACAAAAAAAAGGAAGACAAATTAAGCCCTATCTTAAGTATTTGGAAATACAAGTTGAACATCCCTAATCCAAAAATCCAAAATCTGAAATGCTCCAAATTCTGAAACTTTCTGAACATTTACATGATGCTACAAATGGAAAATTCTACGTGACCTCATGTTATAGGTCAAAACTGTGTATCCTACACAAAATCTTTAAAAATATTGTATAAAATTACCTTCATACTATGTATATAAGGTGTACGTGAAACATAAGTGAATCTCATTTATAGACCTGGGTCTCATCCCCAAGGTACCTCATTTGTATATGCAAATATTCCAAAACCCCAAAAAATCCAAATTCTGAAACACTTCTGGTCCCAAGCATTTCAGATAAGGGATACCCAACCTGTACCGTTTTTACCCAGCTTTCTAATAACCACTTCTGACATCCAATTGTACTGTTTTCTTCTTCAGGAAACAGGCTCAATAGTAGAGTCCTAGCTCTCTAAACGTATCTTTTCTGCTCACTGTATAGGAACATTACCAAGGGAACACTGCAAAATGTCTTGTGAGAACTAGCTTATTTTAAATCTTAAAAACACTTCTAATAATAAAGTCTTCCTGATAATTACCTTAAGCCTGCCATTTAGCATGAATGACTGGTAAAATTAGGTTTTCTATTTTATATGAAAAGTATAAAAATTCTATGATTCTTAAGGCCTAATAAACCTGCTTTATATTATGAAGTACTGTGACAGAACTTGCCCATTGTCTAAATTAAATGTATAATAATATAAAAATGTGTCTTTGTTAGCCCTAAGTCGTTTCTGATAAGCCCCAATTATTGAAAGAAGGGAACCTAATTTTTCTAGGAAAAACTTCTGATGTGATTCGAAGTTTGTGTAAGAATTCAATGTAAGTTCATGATTTCTATATGGACTCTTTCTAGAAGGCAAACTATAATAAATTTTATCGTGTTAAAAGAGAAAATATAAACAAAATTAACAAAATTAAAATTTAAAAACTTACTTATAGGAACTACTCCGTTATACATCTTCTCAGCTGTCAATAACACAATGTGTGTTTTCACTTTAGTCTAACTACATATCCAAAAGGTATACAGACCACTTAGATCTTTGAATTTAAACATCCAAATTGTTCTTACAGATTTAGTTACCAGATCCTACAGAGCCTTCATCTACTGTCTTTGACTTCATACTGCCTTTTGCATTCGAATAGCCATCACCTAAATCCAATCCTTCCACGCTCAAACCGTCTGCTATTGTCTCTACCACCGGTATCTTAATACTTATAACTGACCAGGATGATTTAGAGCAATTATATCAAAATACAAACGTATAGCCTACCATAGAAAAACGTCTTTCCCTTAATATTGCCTACTAATCCTTTATCTTTTTTCTTCTAACTTCCCACAGTGGCCTCTCCAATTATAGGTTAAGATTATAGGTTAAGTATAGGTCATCATACATAAAGTATTAATTCCTACTGTTTTACTTTTGGTTATGAGAGCAGTTTCCAAAGAAAATACCTGAGGACATTAGTTCTGTAGGTTCTAAAAAGGCACTCTCTGGAGAAAAAGGATAGGGAAAATGATTCGTCAAAACGTTTTAAATACCCAAGATAAAAAGGGTTTCTTTCCCAAAGAACATTTCAGAAGCTTCAATCTGCTAGTGTGTCTTGAGAAGGGTGAAGGGCTCAGATCCAACAGACAGCTTCTGAAAGTATCCGACCACCAAACAAGTCCTTTCCCACAAAGCATGCCCTAGAGGAGTATTTTGGAAACCACCTGGGAAATGCTGTCTTGCTATTTTTCATCCCTTTGAAAGGTAAAAGCTTTCTTAAGGTTCTGCAACAACTTGAGTCTCAACTCAAAAATGACATCCGAAAGGCCTTCCCCAGTAAACGCTATTTCATTCTAGAAACATTCATTTAGCATCATCTACATTGTGAGCTCTGAAAATACAAAAGTGGATTCGTCATGGCCCTTGCCCTGAAGGAATCCATTAACTAAATGGTCGTGGGTTTCTCAAACTATGGTCCTTGGGCAACCCGCATCACGATTAAGGAAAAGTATTTGTTGTAAAAAATGCAGAAGCTTAGGCTCAACCCCAAACCTACTGAATCAAACTTTCTTGAGGATTTAACTTCTTATATCCAAACAATTCCAATGTGTACTAAAATTTGAGAAACACAGCTTATTGGAAGGTCAGTAATGAACACAAGTAAAGCAACTTCTTTGTTTTTTTTCTTTTTTTTGAGGCAGAGTCTTGCTCTGTCACCCAGGCTGGAGTGCAGTGGCATGATCTTGGCTCACAGCAACCTCTGCCTCCCAGGTTCCAGAGGTTCTCTGGGCTCAGCCTCCAAAGCAGCTGGGATTACAGGTGTGCGCCACCATGCCTGGCTAATTTTTGGATTTTTAACAAAAACATGTGGTTTCACCATGTTGGCCAAGCTGGTCTTGAACTCCTGACCTCAGGTGATCTGCCCGTCTTGGCCTCTCAAAGTGCTGGGATTACTAGGCGTGACCACCGTGACTGGCTGTAATTTCTTAAATCATGTGACATATGTGACGCATGAAATGCTCTGGAAAACATAAGAGAATGATTAAGTCTGCCAAAGGGTATAGTCATATGAGTTGTATATTGAAGGCTGAGTAGAATTTCACCAGGTAGAAAGGACAGGTTGACTATGAGAGGAAAGAAAGCACAGAGGATGTCTAGGAAACAGAATGATTTGGAGTAGAAAATTTGGGAGAGGGATAGGGGGAGCCTAATTAGATTTAGTTAGGGGGAGGAGATGGAGTAGGACTGGTACAAATAGCCTGGAAGGGCTGCACGGAATTATATCAGGAATAATAGCTTTTTTTTTTTTTTTTTTTGAGACGGAGTCTTGCTCTGTCACCCGGGCTAGGAGTCACTGCAACCTCCGCCTCCCGGGTTCAAGTGATTCTCCTGCCTCAGCCTCTCAAGTAGCTGGGATTACAGGCATACACCAACACACCGGGCTAATATTTTATATTTTTAGTAGATATGGGGTTTTACCATGTTGGCCAGGCTGGTCTCCAACTCCTGGCCTCAAGTGATCGGCCCACTTCAGCCTCCCAAAGTGCTAGGATTACAGGCATGAGCCACCATGCCTAGCCTGTGAGTTACAACTGGCTATAAACAATTATTTATAACTGATATTTATAACAACTAATCCTGAGTCATCAAAAAAAGGCTAATTATGTTCAGTATACTTTAAGGACAGAGGGGTACACACTATAGAATCCAAGAAGTCTCCTATCAAAAAAAAAAAAGTTTTAATGATTAAGAAGATAAACTGGGGCTGGGCGCAGTGTCTCATGCCTGTAATCCCATCACTCTGGGAGGCCAAAGTGGGTGGATCACAAGGTCAGGAGATGGAGACCATCCTGGCTAACATGGTGAAACCCTGTCTCTACTAGAAATACAAAACATTAGCCAGGCGTTGTGGTGTGTGCCTGTAGTTCCAGCTACTCTGGAGGCTGAGGCAGGAGAATCACTTGAACCCAGGAGGCGGAGGTTGCAGTGAGCCAAGATTGCGCCACTGCACTCCAGCCTGGGCGACAGAGCGAGACACCAACAAAAAAAAAAAAAAAAAAAAAAAAGATAAACTATTCAGGACTCTATTTTTGAGATATGATAAAAGACTTTATAAGCTATCAGACATATTTCAAATGTTTTATACAAGAAAGTGTCTTGATATATATATCATCTCATGCAATCATCTTAATTGGCCCCTTTTTCTCTGGGGGAATTTCCCAGAGAGTTGAGTCCTTTGCCCTTTTCCTTTTGTCAATTCCATAGAATTTTTCAATACTGTGAATACTATGGCTTCTTCAATCCTATACACAGATGAATCCCAAATCTGTATTTACCCACACCTCCCTCCTACCGAGCATCTCAACCTGGAGTTTTCATGGACCCCTGTTCCTTCTTTCTCTTTCATTTCTTCTTTTAGTCAAGAGTATCATCATCCAGTCAGGCTCCAAAGCTAGAATCGTGTGTCTATATTATCAGTCAGAACCAGATCATCCACAAAAAGCAACCCCACAAAGCTAAACATCAGTGAGGATGCCATGAGGCCTTGAGCCTTAGGAAAGAAAGGCAGAGATGGAAGGTCAGCAGCCACCCCGACTCCTCCTCCTTGCCAGACTTTAGCACTGGGCACTGTCTACTGTAACCTCCCATGGCCTCACTGGACCAAGCAGTTGAGCTGCTGTTCCACACAGTTGCTGCCATCCACTCTGAAGACCATAAATCAGACAATGGGCCTCTCCCTAAGCCACGACTGCACTGCAACGCCCCGACACCCATGCCTGAATCACACTCCAATCACTGTCCAAGATATAAGCTCCTTCCATATTTCATCTTCACCCTCATAACTAGTGCTTCCTTTACCTCCAGAATACAACCCTTCACTCCTGTTCTCCTTCCAAACACCAGCAATGTGCCATCTGGAACTCCCAAAGCCTCACTACTGTCCTCTCAAGAAGGTACTGCTCATCTTCCCACACCCAATCCAGGTCAGGATACTGACTGGCCATCTGCTTCGTCCCCCACCGTCTTCCCACCTGTTCCTCCTTTACTCTCTCGTAAAAACCCTTGTTCCACCGAGGCTCAAAGTCATCAGTTGTACCAACCTAAACCCATCCATAAGATAATCATCATCTACTCACCTCCAGGATGTAAACTGAAGACTCTCGCCCCGCTCCTTTTCACTATTCTGTCTATATTCA
Source organism: Cacajao melanocephalus (assembly GCA_963573385.1). Taxonomy (NCBI): domain Eukaryota; kingdom Metazoa; phylum Chordata; class Mammalia; order Primates; family Pitheciidae; genus Cacajao; species Cacajao melanocephalus. The sequence goes on from CAUYLG010013836.1 coordinate 66,127, forward strand.
ACACTCAAAAGGAGACCCATCCCTCACCCAGATGCCTCAGATCAATGACTTACTTTATGCCACTTCAGCCATGTAGTCAAGTGGCTGGCCACACACTGGACCTTGCCAATGTGCAAACTGGTCCAGCTCTGAAATAATTCCAACGTTCCACTCTATCAAGAACATCCTATCCTCCCAGCCTACCCTTTCCCTTGACCACTCCGATCACACTTGTTATTCCAACACACTGAGATCACACCACTTTCTCTCTGCCCATCCGCCTCCTCCCACTTTCTTCACTTCCCACCCTATTCAGCTAGTGTGGCTTCTCATTTTAACTACTGTTTCCCAGCCGGGCCTGGTGGCTCACACCTGTAATCTCAGCACTTTGGGAGGCCAAGGAGGGCAGATCATGAGGTCAGGAGTTCGAGACCAGCCTGACCAACATGGTAAAACCCCGTCTCCACTAAAAATACAAAAATTAGCCAGGTGTGGTGGTGGACGCCTATAATCCCAGCTACTCGAGAGGCTGAGCTAAGAGAATTGCTTGAACCCGGGAGGCGGAGGTTGCAGTGAGCAGACATCATGCCACTGCACTCCAGCTTGGGTGACAGAGCAAGACTCCATCTTGGAAAAAAAAAATTGTTTCCCAATACCCTAAATTTTCTTGTCTTCTTTCCTTTTGTTGTATATTCCTAGTAAATACCTATCTTGGATAAAACCAACTCTTGATCCCTCTATGCTTGCACCAAGGTAGATGAATAATATTGAATGAAATTATAAAACAGAATATTATTAAAGCTATAGAGGCCAAGCACAGTGGCTCATGCCTGCTGGAATCCCAACACTCTGAGGGGCCAAGGCAGAAGGATCATATGAGCCTAGGAGTGTTCATGACCAGACTGGGCAACATAGTGAGACCCCATCTCTAAAAAAAAAAAAAAAAAGAAAAAATTAGCTGGGTGTAGTGGCAGGCACCTGTAGTCCCAGCTACTCGGGAGGGAGGTGGAAGGATCGTTTGAGCTCAGGAGGTCAAGACTACAGTGAGCCATGATCGTTCCACTTCACTGCACTCCAGCCTGAGCAACAGAGGAAGACCCCATCTCTCAAAAAAAATAAAATAAATACAGCTACTAAATTCATGGTTTTCAACCTCAAATGGGCAGCAAACTAATGGAGCTTCCCTCTTTGGCTGACTCTCCCCTTCTTCACAACTGTTTCAAATGTTCTCCCTCTTCTCAAGCCCTGTGTTTCCATACTGACTACACGCACTGAAAGCCCTTGCCTCCTATCTAATGAGAACTCCCTCAACTTCCCACCACCAAATCAACAAAGCCACTGACATCGACACTCACCATGTTCCCTTGTCTCCAGCCTCCTTCCACTCTTAAAATTCCTGTATCTGTTGTTTGGAGTCCATGCCCTTTCGGGGGATTATACTATCATTCTCTCCCTTCTCTAACACTTTTTTCCCATGAAGACTTAAACACCTTCACGTCTCTCCCATCTCACAACTTACACACATAACCACAAATCCACTGGACCAAAAATCTCTTGAGCTATTCCCTTGAATCTCTCTTCTCCTTCTCACTGCTAAACTACTTGAAAGAACTGCTGACACTATTTCCAATACTTCACATCCCACATACTCCTGGACATCCCCAAGTTTAGAGAGGTTTCTGCCTCTAAAACGTCTGTAGAAATGGTAACTAATCTCTGTCACTAAATCCAATGTACATTTTAAGTTTTATCTTTTGTTTGATCTCTCAGCAGCATTCAAACTATTGACAACATCTTCCTTCTTTAACTGTCTCAGTGTCCTGATAACTACAATTTCCTGTTCTCATCCAGTTTGCTGACAATTCCTCCACAAGTTCCTTTGCCAATTCCTTCCCTTCCTCAATGCTGACCTTCAACACTGCATGTCTTTGGGACTCTCTAGCTTTCTTGTCTCACTCTCAAATCTCTCCCTATTTCATATGGTCTGCTTCTCTGGATTAAGTGCTAGATTCAAGCCCATGACTCGAGGCCAGACGTCTCTCCTGAATTCCAAAATCCAATATCCAAATGCCTGTTTAACATTTCCAAACACACGTCCTGCAAGAACCTCAAAATCAATGGGTCCGGAACTAAACTCCTCTTCTTCCTCCAAAAATGTTCTACCCTTCTGAGTTTCCTGTCTCAGGAAATGGGACCCCACCATCCAACCAATTGTTCAAGCCAGAAACCCCTGAAACTCCCTCTCTGTCATTCCATACAGCATCATCACCAGGTATGATGGTTCTACCTTCTGAAGAACAATTAAGTCTCCTTCCCTGCACTTCCTCGGCCACCACTCTATCTCCTGGCTCCAATCCATGCCAACAGCTATGTTTCTAAAACATGTATTTCTGCTTAAAACACTTCTTTGCTTAAAACGCTTCAGTAGCTCCCTGTTGACTATAGGATAAAATCCAAACTTCTAATTCTCGTAACCATAACCACCATTTATTGAGCATTTACCATGTGGTAAATGCCTAGCAGTTTCGGTTAACAACTCTATAAGGTCGCTATAATCAGGTGTTCTTCCAGCCTGGGCAACAGAGTGCAACTGTCTCAGAAAATCAAAAATGATTAGTTCTTCTTTGAGAAATAAGGAGACTCAGGGAGGTTAAGAATCTGATCTTACCACAAGGGTATTAAGTTGGCATAGCCAGGTTTTGAACCAAGATCTTTTTCCAAAGTCCACATTCTCCATTACCAAACCACACTGCCATTGGATCTTTCACAATGTGACCCATTTTAGTTCTACAGCCTAATCTCCAGTCCTTCTAGTCTTCCAACATGCTGCATGGCTGCCATTTGTTCAAGTAAGTTTCTTACTCTCCCAGTTTTAATCTTTTACATCTAATCTCCCCTCTTCCTGAAATGCCCTTTACCCCTTCTTTGTCCAACTGGCAAATTCTAACTAGCTTGTCAAGGCCTGGCTCAAGGAGAACGTCTTTCAAAAGTCTGTTCTGATAGCCATGGGCAGAATTCTCTCTTTTGAGTTCCCAAAGCATTTTACAAGTCCGTTATAACACTTGTCTAGCATATACATGTGTTCATGCAACAGCATGAGCAACTCAGGGACGGGGATCACATCTTACAGATTCCCATGCATTCCCAGTGCCTAGTACAGTATATGCTAAATAAACCAATTATTCAGTTATTCTGGGAGACTGAAACTGTTAGATGTTATTATGACAAAAATAACGTTCAGGGCTGGGCGCAGTGGTTCATGCCTGTAATCCCAGCACTTTGGAAGGCCGAATTGGGCAGATCACCTGAGGTCGGGAGTTTGAGACCAGCCTAACCAACAGGGAAACTCCTACTCTACTAAAAATACAAAATTAGCTTGGTGTGGTAGTGGATGCCTGTAATCCCAGCTACTCCAGAGGCTGAGGTAGGAGAATCACTTGAACCTGGGAGGCGGAGGTTGTGGTGAGCGGAGATTGTGCCATTGCACTCCAGCCTGGGCAACAAGAGCAAAACTTTGTCTCAAAAAAAAAAAAAGTTCAGAGAGATTAGGGGACTTTTACGGGCAACATAATAGGTAGCATCACGAGGGATGAAAAAGAGGTCTTGTGACTTTGACTCCAGAGTCCCTTCCACAGCCAGTGCTCTGTATATTCTAGTTTGGACAACATTTAACAGGGATGATGTATCATTGTTTGGAGTATGCTGAAATGGCTGTCACAATCTCACTCACATTTGCTTTCTCTTTCACACCAAACTTGTGGATTGTAATTTTATTCCATTTGTATTCTACTAGAGCACCTAGCACGGTGTTCAGTTCACGCCATTCGGTAAAAGTTTGATACCAAAACTATTATTATTTTTTGGGGGGGTAAAAATCATCTACAAAAAAGTAAGGTTAACACTAACAACTTAAAATAGAGATGCTATCATTCTCAAGCCGGGTCATTCTGCAGATCTGCATCCAACTGCTCTCCAGTACAACCTCTTAAGCCCACCAAAACCCAACTCCCATGCAGGACTCAGTGCAGAAGATTCAACCAACATTCCAGTACTCAACATGGGTCAAGTACTGTACCAGGCATTTTTCAAGCACTATCTCAGCAGAAAATGCAGGACCCCAAACTCAGCTGTAAATGACGTATACACAACATTAACATCTATAAATCAGCCACAGCTGCTCCAGATAGAATTTATAAAGAGTCCACTATAATTTTACATTATTCACTATATAATCTATAGCTAAATATGTTAAAAATGAAGAGAGGTCTCACAGAACCTATTTCCTTCCCCAAATCTCACTTTCTATATTAAGCATAGTTGTGCTAATATTCAGTAAACATACCTGTACTAAAACTAATAGTCTCTAATTAACTATGTAGTATTTTTTTTAATCTTAAACAATAATCCATTTTAGAGAGAAAAGAAACAACTGGCAATTATGGATTACAGAATATTTAAAAGTAAAAACATAGAAGGATAAAACAATAAAAACTAAAACAAAAAAGTCCACCGAGCACTATAAATTAACAACAAGCAAAATACCGGCAAATATTTGGTTCCACAATTCTAAAAAACAGGTAAAAATTTGCTAAAATGGGGGCTGGGCATGGTGACTCATGCCTGTAATCCCAGCACTTTGGAAGGCCTAGGTGGGTGAATCACCTAAGGTCAGGAGTTCGAGACCAGCCTGGTCAACATGGTAAAACTCTATCTTTTACTAATAATACGCACACGCCTATAATCCCAGCTACTCTGGAGGCTGAAGCACGAGAATCTTGAACCTGAGAGACAGAGGTTGCAGTGAGCCAAGATTGTGCCACTGCACTCCAGACTGCGCAACAGCGTGAAACTGTCTTAAAAAAAAAAACTTTTTTGCTAAAATGGGGATATTTAAACTTACAAACAACTAATAATAGCAGCAACACTATTTTCTTTTGAAGTTAAATGTTTCTTCTGAAATCTCCTTTACACTATTTATCAAACATTTCTCTCCTTTGATAGAAAAGCAAATATTATCCCAACCTGTTTTGAATATATTGGGATCCAAATTAATAAAATATAAATCTATTTTTTTTTTAAATGGGACCCTCCATTAAAAACAATTTTTTTCCCCTGAGAGACAGGATCTGCTATATTGCCCAGGCTGGTCTTCTCATCTTTTTTTTTCCCCTAGGCTGGTCTCTAACACTTGGCCTCAAGCAATTCTCCCACCTTGGCCTCCCAAAGTTCTGGAATTACAAGCTTGAGCCACCACACTCAGCCTAAAAAGAATTTTTTTAATAAAAAATTGTTTTAATACACAATACAAAAAAATTAGCTGGGCATAGTGGCACACGCCCGTAATCCCAGCT